>JAINUG010000141.1:777500-972500 GCA_029706075.1 Aldrovandia affinis
CGTTCCGCAGGTCAGAAAGTGTACTTGACAGAAAATATGCATATTGAGTGGCTACTTCTCCTGCCTTTCATTTGCATTGTGTATTGATTTTTATATATTTTTTTGGTCCCATTTAATATAATATTATGTGTGGGCCTTGGTCTGCTTTTAGAGTCTCCGGGGAGGATGGTGAAATGGAGAGTGCACCGATAATTGTGCCGCCTGGGAGACCCTCGGGGAGACTGTCTCGCGGCGGCGATGGGAGACCGCTCGTTTTCACGAACCCCGTTGTGGGAGGACCCACGACGAGCTCTCAATCGCTGAGTTGTCGCGAACCAATCAATGGGGGTCCTGCTGTATTTGCTGTGTGCTGCTGTGCTGCTCAGCCGCTGATGGTATACAGTAGCTCCACCCATTCTTAGATTCAGGAAGTCTCGTTCTCCCATCACCACCACTACCTTCTTGCAGTGCTGTCACTACTCAACCCCCAATGCTTGGTGCTAGTGCTCCAAAAAGCTCTGAAAATGGCTATATGGTATATTCATCTGGTCTAATGGGCAAAGACAGAGTGAAAGAAACACAAAAGATGTGCTTTTGCAAAGAAATACAGACGAGACAAAGAAAATGAAGCGTGCTGGAAACATGACCGTGCTTCGGCCAATCGATTTTGCGGTGTGCGATTTCTGTGGGACCAGCTCATAATGTAAAGCCTAATATAAATGATTCGAGGGAGATTACCCATGATTCCCTGTCCACAATCTCATGACAAATCCTGCTCTCATCTCTTGCCTTTCCACCGTTCTGTGCGCCACAATACTCCATAAGCAGCAACAAAAAAAACAGTTGCCTTCACACATTAGCTCTCATGATTGTGATTGATGTTATTATTTTAATACTCTCACTCACCACGCCGGATTGCTTAAAAAATGGCAAATATGTACCCCTACTAATATGATGGTTATCACCCGACTTGCTTATAAAACTATTAAGCCATGACTGGAAAACACAATAAATCATATTATTGTCATGGTCATGGTCACTTGGCTCCCAGAAAGAGATGATTTAGCTGTCAAGGACAGGCCTGACGATAAGCCGATGTTTGGTCTATAAATGAGAAGTAATTAGGGACCCATATTTCCAAATAGAGTCATGGCTATCTTCATTC
This sequence comes from Aldrovandia affinis, assembly GCA_029706075.1. Lineage (NCBI taxonomy): Eukaryota > Metazoa > Chordata > Actinopteri > Notacanthiformes > Halosauridae > Aldrovandia > Aldrovandia affinis. Next base: position 778,645 of record JAINUG010000141.1, read on the forward strand.
CTCTTGGGGAATATTTAAATTCACGGCCCCCTGGGTATGATTCAGGTGTCTGGAGCCCAAATATTCAGATCTTTTTTTTTGCTTTCCGTCTTGCCCAGTCCGGCTCCCCGAGCCCGTGGAGTCAAGCATCGTTTTATGTCGAGGAGGAGACTTTTTTTCTTTTTGTGAAAGAGCTTAATTTTCCAATTTTGTTTACAGCCGTTGTTAGCAACTGACCTTGCGCGAACATTAACAAGATTAAAGCCGAGTGCCGGGGCGCGGTCTGCTCAGGCCCGGAAAACGCTTTCAGGCGTAGCGACCGAGGGAGAGCGTGTCTGCCCTTCGGTAGTGCAATCGCCATTTCAGCGGGCGTGCGACTGAGGCGGGGTTCGCACCCGGGCCCACCTTCGTCTGAGGGCTTTGTTTCAACAAACCAGGGTGGAGAGAGAGACAGAGAGAGACAGAGAGGGAGAGAGAGAGAGAGAGAGTAGGAGCAAAAGAGAGGGAGAAAGAGAGAGAGGGCGATGAGTGGAGGTACGCTAGCATTTTCCACGCCCCGATTTTTCCCTGCCTTAACTTAAAAACATGCAAATGTGTGGAATGTTCTGATCATTGATGAGGACCTCTTGGTAGCATGTTTTAACCTCTATTAGCGAGGATTAGGAGGACAGAGGCACACTGGCATTTTGTAAGTGTCACCGTGACAGCACTTGGTGCTGGGAACGCTCGCCTGTCACTGGAAGCTTTATCGTCTGGTTCTTCTCCACCGAGTGAGGACTAATAAGACCAGAAATTACAATTGCCTCCCTGCTGAATCCTAGATAGGCAGAAATAATGATATCAGTGCCCCGCTAATCTCCTTGGCTCTGCGCTTGGCATCAACCTATTGAGTCACCTGTCATACTCCGCTTTGATGAGGCGAATTTAATCTCTCCGTCCGTAATGACAATAGGGCCATTTTAATGTTAGGGATGATATTTGTCAAGGTTCTTTTTTTTTGCTTTTTTGTCCTCCTCCTCTGTCTTCACTCACGGCTAACGAAACATTTTGTCAAACATCTTGGCTTATTTTGCCAATATTTACGTGAAAAGGGGCCCTGTTTAACAGTGTCTCTTGTTTTGTTTTTTCTAATCACTTTTAATGAGTTCTGTAAAGTTATGAATTTGTGAATGTGCGCATGTAAATATGTCAAGGGGCAGTTTTCTGATAATAAAGAAGGTGAGAACATTTACGATGAACTGATTAATGAAGAACTGGGGTGAGCTACAATGCAAGCTCCCACAATGATGACTCCCCCCCCACACACACACACCCATTTAACCAATCCCGTGCAAATTTCCTCTGACCTACCGGTTCTGTCATACGCCTCACTGCCATCAAACCTTTTCACGGAAGTTTGTATTTTAAGATTGCAGTTGGGCCATGCATTTGGGCATGGTTTTAACAAGCCAGAAGGTTTTCTGTTACACACAAAATACAATTTCCTTCTGGACCTAGTATAGCACAAAGTGTTAGACTTCTGTTTTTCATAAATCTACAGATGGACATAATCTCCTAGATTTTAGTAGCCATCATGTGCCATCACTCAAACACCCTCTTCCCTATAGCTAGTTACGTACCCGGAGATTTCGTTCTAGTGACACTGATTTGGAGAAATATAAATAAACCGATTTAGATCTCAAAGGCTATGATGGTGTATTGAACAACTGTTTGAGTCATGGTTTTGGGTTGGTCTCCAGTCAAATGTTAAAGTGTTTAAGGTAGTTATCCTCATAAACGCTGAGGAAGGCAAACACCTAAACGTCTCTGTGTGGACTTGTATGGGCTGTGACAAAATATTTTAAAAATAATTTAGTGTAAACTACAATGAATGAGTGCTGGCCAGGTCTTGACAGGTCTTTGTCTTGATTAGATAATTCCCTTGGGCATAAGCACTCGAAAAATAATTTGAGTAAAAATTATTTTTTTTTTTTCCAAAAGTGCAAGTTAAGGACACAGATTTGTGCCTTGATATGTTTAGCATGTTTTTACCTTTGTTACCCACCCCTAGCTTGCCACCTTGTCTAATCTTTACTTAGCTTTCATGGCGACTGTACAAAAAGTTTTTTTATTCTCAGCTTTCTCATGCAGTGATGTGAATCACGAGTCCACCTCCCTGCCCTTCTCCCCTGCCCTCCTTTCACCTTGGCTTGATTGACAGCAAGGTCACGCCCCCACACTTGTTGCACATCCTAGCTGCCTCTCATTGCAAGAACCTTCCTGATTTTTAGATAATGCTTGCTGCGCTCATCTGACACAGAAGCAAGGTGCGCAAGATGTTATATCTGTAATTCAATCAATAAAATGTTTTCCACCGAGGTCATTGTAATATAAGTGCTTTAAAATAAGTTAGCTCAAAATATGCTAGCTCGCACGGTATGCTGAGACAGCATGTAGCATGCTTGCATGTAGCTACAGTGAGCCAGCTAACATGGTTGTGTTATAGGGTTTTACATAGCTGGCAAGCTACAGGCAACTACCAAAATAAAGGAAACACCAACATGAAGAGTGTTGTTAGGGCATTGTACCACCGCAAACTGCCAGAACAGCTTTAATGTGCCTTTGGAATAGATTCTACATGTCTGGAACTCTAATGGAAGGATGTATTATTACACTATTACTCCATGAGAAATTCCATTATTTGATGTTTTGTTCATGGTGGTGGAAAATGCGAAAATGAGAAAAGGTGGTCTCAGGCACCGCTAGAAAATCTCCCATAAGTGTGCAAATGGCTTGAGACCTGGTGACTGAGATAGCCATGGCATATGGTTTACATTGTTTTCATGCTCATCAAACCATTCAGTGACCACTCATGCCCTGTGGATGAAGCACTGTTATTCTAGAAGAGACCACTCCCATCAGGATAGAAATGCTTCAACATAGAATGAAAGTGATAACTCAGAATGGCATTGTATTTATTGGTGTTTACTTTGCCCTCTAGGAGGTTAAGTGGACATAAACCATGGCAGGAAAATGCATCACACATCATAACGGAGCTGCCAGAACCCTTTGATGTGGGAAACAAGCCTGGATTATTTCATGCATGCAATCCACTTGTTAGGAACAGAGTGAAGGATAACTCATCTGACCATTAATTTTTTTTCCCCATTGCCCAGTAGACCACTGCCTGTGTTCTTTGCACCACTTTTCTCGCAAACGTGCATTTTTAGGTGCAATAAGGTGTTCATGGACTGCACCTGGCCATAGTATCCCTCTCTGTGAAGTTCTCGACAGACCCACGCCCTAGATTGATATTTGCAGTCAACCAATTGTCTTGTCTTGCATCTCGAACCAATGCATGGATATCACGGTCGAGGAGTATGCACTTTTGACCACAGCTGCCCCTATGAAACAGCAGCAAGTTGAGCGCTCTTTGTCACTGAACATTTCTTGCTAAAATAACCATTGGAGTACTGAGGGAAGCAACTCCCCATTACGGGACAAGTTGACAGTTGACAGTGATAGAGAAATCCAACACTATTATTATTGTCTTGAAAATTGGAATGCCAGTAAATATACCTGTATTCGTGTAATGTGGCTTCAAGTGCAGTTTGCTCTAAGAAAACCGCACTGTTCAGGAAATATAAGGTGAATCTCCAGAAGAGTCATTATCGCATTTTCAGTTCCACATGGTACAGGATGCCAGCAGTGGGGGAGGCTGTAATGAGTTGGGTGACGAAAAGGTCAACTCTCAATTTTTTCCCGCATTACCGTCTCCATCTGTGTGTTCACAGGCACAAAGATGCCATTTTCATTCATTTGAATGTCTGCCATATTGTGAGAGCTATGAACTAGGAGGCCTAAGTGAGCTAAGGTATTAATTACATCCCAAGGTCCGTTCTATTTCTGTCTGCCACCTACAGTTTGAAAATGGATACCTTCAAATGAAAACAAATATCCCATATCCCACAAATAGTCAACTCACAGACAATGTGACCAAGACTGGAGATTGCACTGAAAGGGCAACAAAGAAACCAGACACTCAATTGCCCAAACCTTTATTGTTCAAACCATCGTTTTGTGTCAACAGTCCTTTAATTTATAGTTTGGCGTTGCTTGATTTATACTTTACCAACGTTTCACCGTCAGCAACTAACAAGGCCAGAAAACAAGATGCTGTTTGGAGTAGCAGCATAAGAACTCTACAATTGGTCACATATATTTTTCTGGGTGACATTCTATTGTGAAAACATCATTTGTTTTCCTATGTTGTAATAAGGCAGAATTCCTGTTATGAAGGAGAGGAGGAATTCATTCAAAGGAGACATTTATAACCACAAAGGTGTTCAAGGCCACCTCTGGATACTACCGGCCCCAGGTCCTCAGCCCTGTAATTGGCTGTAAATAATAATAATAGTAATACATTACCATGGCATCAGCAGCACAGAGCAGGAATGAATTGACCTAAATGACATGGAGAGATGCACAGAGAGCGCTTAACTAAACGCTTTCGAGAGTCCAACGCTGGACATGCCTTTCCATTGACGGATGAGTACCGCAACGGTTTTTGAGCTGCTTAAATGACTGTCCCTTACCGGTTTCATGTGTTCAACGATTCAGTTCTTACTCAATTTACTCTTGACTGTAAAAGCGAGACTGCAGGCACAGCATAACAATTTTGGTTCAAATTTAAAATCTGCAGGGTCAACGCGGACGGACAGGCATGGACATACAGTGTATCAAATGTTTTACATTCATAAAAGAAGGGTTATTAATATAGGGACTAATATGGGAACTTATTCAAGAAACAGGATACAATGCAGCTGTTTTTGGTGCTGTGTCACTTTCAGTGGCACTAAATTCTAAACTGCAAGGAATTTATGGGACACCAATGCATTGTACAGACTTAAAAACAGGTTGGACTGAAGCATCTAACCCCCTCCAACATCTCCCTTTCCTGCTTTGTGAAAAGAGAGATGTCGGGGGGTAGGATGCTTCTCTGAGGAGCCTTGTCTCCTGAAAATAGAGGAATCTTCTTTCACACAGAGACCCTTTTTTACCCTCTTCTCTTCCTCGTCAAGGATCGATCACTCTCACTGAAACCGCGCCATCAGATAAATGACTGCTTCCCCAAGCTGTCAGATTAGCCCTGACAGAACAATCCACACTACATTATTTATATCCATGTGACAAAGAATCGTTTAGGCGCTGTATGTACTAAACAGTTCCCGTTCCGTCATCATTTGAATCCGTCTGACATGACAAGGGAATGGGAAATAAGTGTTTTTTTGTTTGGGCACTGAGAGAGATTACCTTATAGCCCCACCCTCCTCTGCTTAGTAACCAACCACTCTGCATTATACATGATGTAAAGAAATTATTATAATACACCGAGAGAACCCTTTGAATTACACACACAATCAGAATCCTTGTGTCAAAAAGGGTTTATCCATCTAGCCCGTTCTTAGTGATAGGGTGCGCATGTGGGCGTGCCTACAAGCAAACACCGATGATCAGACGGGAGCGCAGATCATCGCAACCAATCCATGACAAGCAGTTTTTAGCAACCAATCAAGTTGGCCAACAGCGAGAGAGAGAGAGAGAGAGAGAGAGAGAGAGAGAGAGAGAGAGAGAGAGAGAGAGAGAGAGAGCAAAATCATAGGCAATGGCTGTGATACACCTGTTGGCTAAGGCAACTTCCCTGTCAAATGTCCACATAACTTTTTGGGGAGGAGGGGGGGTTTCCTCCATTATGTCTCCCCCAATTTTGCACAGGCAGATCAGAAGTGCCTGATCGACCTGGGGTGTGGCTATTGAGTGGTGATGCGAGGATCATATGCACACTGACGCCCTCCCTCCTTGGCGACACCACGGCTAATAAAGGTCCATTAATGGACTTTTTTTTGGGAAGGATGTTAAAAAGCTTCCAATATGCATTTCAATGTGGAATTCCACTTGTGGAAGAAATGGCCCCTTTGTCTTGTCAGCAGATGAAATGGGTAAGTGGCCTTCAATGATTAAAAAAATCCATGTATACATGTTTACAAAGTTCCAAATGCAAAACGAGTAAACTTCTTGACATGCCGTTTCCAGGTGTTTGGGACAAAATATTTAACCCCAGCACACAGTGAAGGTGAGTGTAAGCAGAGGGAAACTGATAGCATTAGTTGACTCAGACATTCCTGGTTCTCTAGGGTTCTCTGAGTAGATATGGCAAAAAAAACCCTCAGGTTTATATCAAGGACGGTGGAAGAAACCAGACAATCAAAGCCAGGAGGCACGCACACACGCAAACCAAAAAGAAGCAGATTCTATTCAGAAGCAGAAGTGCTTTGCTCCGTGTAGGCCTCTCTGGGTGTGAGTAAGCAGGAGTTACCAAGGTGATGTAGGAGATCTCGTCTTGACAAGGCCACAAAGCCATGTTTACATCTGCGTGGTGGCTGTGGACGTTACCTTTAAGGCCACGGCCATGCCACCCCCCCACCCCACTCCCCCCACCCTGCAGCCTGCTCCATTCGCACTCTTTTGTTCTATGCCTGTGAACGAAGATGAAAACACTTCAGACCTCCGTTAAAAGTCTCCAGAAAGAGAGAAGAACGGGGAAAACAGAAATTGGTCAGTGCAGAACATAAACAGAGAGAAAACAACTTCCCTTTGCCCTGTAATGCCACAGACATCATATATAGGTATGTGAACTATCTGGGCCCAAAGTGATATGGTATCAGTGTTGTTCTGTGAATGCACGTCACACATTTAAAATACATTTCAGAAAATATATTGTGGACCAATGAATGTAAGAATAGGTGTTGGATATATTTCATTTTGTGTCATTTTTAGTGTTATTATATATTATTATACATGTGTATTGTGTTCTGGAGATGACAGACATGAACAGGAAATAAGGTCCTAGTACATACATATATACAGTGGCTTCAGAAGGTATTCAGACCCCTTCATTTTTCCCACACATTTTTCCCACACTTTCCCACACTGTTGTGTTATTGACTTAATTTAAAATGGATTAAATAGTTATTTTTGCCATCAATCTACACAATACCCCATAATGACAAAGTGAAAACACGTTTTCAGAAATTGTTGCAAATGTATAAAAAATACAAAACTGAAATATCTCATTTACAAGTATTCAAACCCTTTATTCAGTGCTTTTGGCAGCGATTGCAGCTTCGAGTCTTCTGGCAACCCTTCAAAATAGTTTATTGAAGAGTCTCCACCCTGGTGGAGAGGTTTGGCACAAATATCCTGTACCTGCCCACCAGGCGTAGAATGGATTGCACCCTGCTCTTGGTCGTAGGGACAAGAAAAGACCTCCACCTTCCCCACCTGTGGTCGGATGAAACCCTCACCAATCACAAACCCCAGACACTGGATCCCCTTGTGGGCGAATGCACACTTCTTGGGATTGACTGTGAGGCCTGCAGATTTGATCAGCTGAAGCACCTTCTGGATGTGGGCCAGGAGGTCCTCCCAGGACTCGTCAAAGATGACCACATCTTTGACTACGGGCCGCAAACTCGGTGGTACCCTGCAGCACTCAGTCCATCAATCTCTTTGACCTGTTTTCACACGACGCCTTCTGGTCCGACATTCTACTTTGGCTTTTACCCGGGCCTCCATAATCTCAGCCCGCTCAAGCTTTTCCCTCTCCTGTTGTGTTAACTGGGTCTTGAGAGCTGTGATTTCCGTCACTGTGCTCTGTTCTGGTTTGACCCACTTGGCAAAGAGCTCTTTCAGTCCGGTATAAAGTTCACGTGGCGTCTCAACCTGATTGATGTCCAGGGAACGAAACCTTTGGCGGTAGGTGTTCGCTGTGATTGCATATTTAGCCAAAATGGCTTCCTTGACTCTGTTGTAGTCTTCAGTGTCATCAGTGTGCCAGTGTCAGACCTTGGCAAACCTCTTGAGGGTGGTTAGGAAGTGTTCAATGTCGTCATTAGGCGTCCGTGGATTAAGCTTGGCCTCCCTTAAGTTTGGTGACTGCCTCTGTGGTCCCATCTGCTCACCGGCCAGGTCCTCCTCATCATCTGCTTCCTCTTCTGGCCATGGTTTACTTGTTCCTGAAGCTGACGGAATTGATGCTGCATGCTCTTCCATTGCTTATCCTTCTGTGCTGACTCTATCTTGCTGCTTGTCTCATGTTGTTTGGTTCTGCGCGAGCGTCTTGACCACCCCGGCCGGCTCAGACATAAAAATAACCCCGCTAATACAGCGTTTACTTTCTTTCAGGCTAGACCTGCAGTCAACCATCTGCAGAACAATGATGAACAAACAATTTTGTCTCACACTAAACATTAAAGCCTTTTAAACTACATATTGCTTCATTTTTTAACATGACATGATGGGTGTGTAAGTATGTATGTGTGCGTGTGTGTGTGTGTGTGTAACATGCAATTGTCCAACAGAGTTTAGAACGATAACAAAAATGGGAGGTGCCACTGTTGTAAAGTCATTGTTCATGGAGGAACAGATTCACTCCATTACACAAGCTATTGAATGAAAACTGTATTGCATCTACAGTAAAGTCAACTATAATTGTCACTGGCAGTTGACAGTTGACAGTTTTGCAAGGATCTTGTTTGACACTATTGCTAGTGCATGTGTAGCTACAGTTAAATGCCAACATGAAGGAAACACCAACATAAAGTGTTGGGGAGGGGGGTGAAAGGGGTGAGTTTGCTCTTGACTGGTTGGGAGGATATGCCCTTGTTCGCCCCCAGGGCATCGGGCAGGACACAATAAGAGGCAAGAGGGGGGAGTACGGTTGAAGCAGGTTTACTGAAGGTTCAAAACTGTGCAGATATAGGCTTGAGTTATGTTATATAGGTTGCGTGTATACGTGGTTTCTGTAAACATATACAAAGGGGGATGATAAGTACCAATGTAATAAATGTAATACAATGCAAATCAGTATTTATAATATAACACAATATAATATATATATATATATATATATATATATATATATATATATATTCAGTACATACACAATTATAAACCAGTCCACATATACTGTATATATATATATCCTGACATATCAGTAATTACTAAATAATACTGTAATAATAACATACCATACTTTGCAGCCCAGTACTGGGCTCAAGAGCTTAATAAAGATCAAAGGTGTACCGCCATGAACCTACGATATGCGTGGGAGTTAAAATGGCAGCTTCCATAACACAACATTCAGTGACCGCTCATGCCCTCCCATCAGGATAGAAATGCTTCACCATAGGATGAAGGGGATCACTCAGAATGCCTTGTATTTATTGGTATTTACCTTGCCCTCTAAGGGGTTGAGTAGACCTAAAAGTAGCCAGGAAAATGGACCCCACACCATAACACAGCCACCAGAACCCTTAATTTAGTGTTTTGGCAGTTACCTCTAGGTTGTCTGTCACCTAGTAAACAAACAACAAAATAAACATTTTGTTGCTTGCTAACGACTAGATTGCTAACCTCATTAAAGTTAGATCTAGTTAACTTGCTAGCTAGCGGGTAGTAACTATCACTATAACTGCTAACTAATAAATTTGTTTACAGTTTATTTTACACAGCCGTCTATCATTGACCTGAATATTCATGTCTTCCTCCAGTTTATAAGCTGACAGGAAGATGCACCAAAAACAGTTACTGATTTTATAATTATTTTGGTTCTAAAATCTGTTCTGTTCATTCTACAAAAATGTTAAATTGAAGTGCTAACTGTGTAGCTTGTTTCTGTGATGAAGTATAGGAGAGCTTGTCTGTAATTAAGATGATTTTCACATAACGGTAGTTCTGATTGTCAATGGTGTTGTAAAGCAACTTGTTTCTTGATTCCACCAGAACATTTTTCTCATTGAAATGTTCAAATGGCAAATACTGGGTGTCTCATATCGCCCCCTCTAACAAACGTTCAACTACGTATGACTAAAAACTGGTTACATTTTTTCAGGAGGTGATTAACAGAAAACTATGGATGGTAGCAAAATACTTTACCAGAACGCAGGGTGGAATTTGAGTCGATGCACAGCTTTATTTGACCAGAAAAAAATTATAGTATCAATGAATGACCTTGGCCTTTTTTTCAACAACACATTGCCCCAAAACAGCAATGGGAATCTGAAGGCCAGACTATTCAAAATTTGAGACAAAAGCAAATGCCTTTTGTACAGGAAAAGCAGATGTGTTTTAGTGTAGCTACTTAATCAAGCACTTAATCTTAAATCATCTTAAAACCTCAGAAAGGTGTACAGTTGTCTTCTAAATGTGAAGTGTACACATTGGTGTACATGCTCACTTAATTATGTCCAAGAGCACATTTGTCTATGCATTTACCAAACCACGCTTTGAAATCGAATGCGGGCTGTCGAATCGAATGTGATGCATATTCAACCGATGTAAGGAGCAATCTTGCTCAAGGAGACATTTTTGCTTAAGGTCTCACATGCATACAGTGAGAGGGGGGGACACTTCTCACAATGTGCCAAGGCAACAATCCGATCCGGAAAAACACTTTTTCAATCAAAAGTTGCATTAACTATTCCCATCCATATAAAGAAAAAAAGGCACTGGGGAGTCACATATGCCACAGAATATGAAAACATGGCTGTTCCATTCGAATTTGCGCACACATTAAAGGACTATATTTTGTGCATATTCCCATTATTTTGCAAGATAAAAACTGATTTTTCCCTTTAGCATTACCCACCGTTGCCAAAATCAATGAGAATGGATAGAGAAACATTCGTTGCCCTCCAAAAAGCATGAAAATGTCACCCAACAAACTCCAATGCAACCCATAGAGCAAAGTTGTTATGCCTTTAGATTGAATTCATGTTTCTCATTCTTTAGTTTTTTTGCAATTATTAGAATAGATGTTGGATTTGTTTTGCTAGTCTTCCTGTGGGGACAAACTGCCTTTAGAGGAATACATTCGCCTGTAGTCCCCAAGCCAGGACTGCAGAAGCACACAGACTGTGCTGTGGCTAGCTGGATAGTTCCACATGGATTTGAAAAGGGTTTAAGTCAGGTAATTACAACGACAGTAGGCTATTACCAGGTATCAAACGTAGACATAAAAAAGGCATGATAATGTTGCTATTGGGGTTGTGTTGAAGTTTGTTTATGGACATTTTCATTATGACTTCACATTATGGGTTTCACATTATGAAACGCAATCAAATATTGTCCCTGTCGTCATTGCACGTGCGTCGTTTAATTGTCTGGAAATTGAGGAAACCTGTATAACAGGAGTGCCTTTCCACTTTATGGTCTAATTTAGAGTCTGTTTGGCTTGCCCAAAAGAACACAGCTCCTTAGTAGATGCAGTTGCGCTAATGAGAGAGATTTGAGAACGTCATTATATTTAAAGTATCGTTCGGATGTTCGCAGCGGGGAATGTAAGAAATCACCGCAATAATCTGTTTTCCTCTCTCGTATTCAAAGCGACAATAGTGTCTGCTGCTTTAATGCGGGGGAATCATTATCGCGGGGGAACTTTGGTGTGCGCGAAGTACAAAAAAACTATAATGAAGACTTATTAACTATGAGTAATTTGGTTCTTCAGCTCCTGTTTCGGCTCGAGGATATTTGTTTATATTTGCATTGATGTCTTCACTAAAGCAGTTTGCGTCTTGAACAAAGGGGCCGGTGTATGTTAAGTGCTTTTGAAATCACGAGCTTTCCAGGCGTGAGGATGAAAGGGTGTGAAAATGTGAAAATCAATTTCACAATTTTCTGCTTTGCTCCCATAGAACAAATGTGCAACAGCAACGCAGATGCTTATGGTTTGCAATGCATGTCTATGGGCTACATTTAATCTCAAACACCTGTGAAGGACTAAGAGACAGCACACCGCATTGCATTGTTACGCAGGGCTGCGTGGCTAGCAGCACAGGCAGGAGGTTCTGTGCTTTGAGATGATGGGACAGTGGGGACTCAATATGCCCAAATTCGGAGAAGAAATCGGACACGCATTGCATTGAAAGTAAATGTGACTATTCTGAAGCACGCTCAAAAAGAACGAGTATCTATTTACATACACACACAGCCATCAGATGATTAGGCTACATATAGTTAGATACATTGATAGAGGGACAGATGCTCAGACACGTAGGTAAACACACACACACACACACACACACACACACACACACACTTCAGCGATTGTTGTTTCACAAAAGGGCTCCAGAAAAATGCAAAATGCTCAAACAATCAGAAAGTGTAATGGCACAATTGTACCGTGTTGTCAGCACCATCTGTGTGGGACAGAAAACAGGGGAAAAACACAATGAAATTAAAAGCCCCCTTTTTTCTTTGTGATTAATGGCAGTGATATCCGACAAGCCCCTCCAATATATTTTTAACACTATAGCAGTATGCAGCTGTTGTATTCTCTCTGCCTAAACGTTATGGTGGAAACGGCAGCAGCCGTCGGGAAACGGGTATATTTATTCCGACAATTATTTATCATTAAATGCACTAATACGAGGATACAGATGAGTAGAATAGTCTCTAATACTCCCGTCTCAAATTATGAGTAAAAAAAGCCAATTTGGCTTTGATGACATCTCAATAATAAGTAGCTAATAAATCATTTGTGTTTTTTCATCAGTGTTTTTTCAATTCATGTTGTAACATTTGCTAACAGGTTGGTTGTATGCTGAGAACTCCGGGATGCGCTGCGGAGTCAATTAGAGCGGACTCTTGTTGATTCTTGATTCTTGTGAGAGCTTTGAAGCTGAGCTGTAACCGGGTTATCTTGGCAGTCGCTGTAGGTGGGGAGGTCTCTTTTGCGACACCAGTAAATAAAAAATGGCGAAATAAAAGAACAAACACACACACACACACACACATACACACGCGCACGCATACACATCCCTAGGCGCCTATTAAACGGGGGGGAAATTATGCCTGATCAGATTGCCACTGATGACCCAGTGATGTCTTGTTAAGCGACATTGTTTTCCCTCAGATCCCTTTGTCTCTGTGTGGTGTTCTCCGTTTAACGAGAGACAAGAAAGTGTGGCGCGCGCTGCAAGGCTCGCGCGCGTGCCTTTGGTTCCTTCCCCGAGCATTCTGAGGCACTCTGCGGCCTGATTTGGCGCGCGACAACATGCTAGAGTGGGCCGGCACAGCGGGAAAGGGCCTTTTGATGAAGACCCCCTGGGAGCCAGCCACTGAAGCAGCAGTACGTATCACAGATGCGACAGCTTTCATGTAACAGCTAACTTTTCCTAATTAAAGTAGCAAGTCTAATTACGCGCCATTATATATATGATGTTCTGTGTGAGACGCTGGCGGTGCCGGCAACCGGGCGGGCAGACCGGATCAAAGATTTGGGGAGCGGTGATTATGGAAGAAACGGCTTCTGGTGTCTTGTCTAGTAGCCTATTTTAGTTCACCTGGGCGCACGAGCCCGCTTGCGTCGAACGCCGCGCCCATCTCATTTGCACCGTCGCCTCTCCCGAATGCGGAAACATAATTATGAAAGTAGGGGGAAAAAATGTTAAAGAAAAAAATCCCATAATTAGCGAGGCAACTCCAAGCACAAGAAATGGAAATTAGTCACAGTGTAATAAATTAGCCTGTGCATACATTATATGAAATGAACACCCTTGGGGCCTCGTATTAGTAGTCTTGGCCGTGCGCAACCATGTATCTAAATAAACCATTCACTCTTTGATTATTATGTGCCGGCAAGGAAGAATTTCTCAACTGCAATTTCTTAGAAATCAGCCGAACACATAATTTACACGAAGGCTTTATCGTTGGACAAAACCGAGAGCGTCGCATTCGCTCGTTTTCAAACCGGCTGCACGTTGCTAGCAGCGACTGGAATCATTGTGTTTGTGTATGTTTTATTTTAGACTGGAAGAAATTAGTGCCGCAATTGCCCCGATTCTTTCCCGTGCATTGGTAAACAAACACGAAATTAGAACTAGTTGAGCACTGCCCGGCAGAATTTGCATCAATATAATACAGCAAAGACGCCGCAGCCGGTTTGCGGCGCCGAGAGCCGAACGAATACAAATTAAAAGGCATGATGTAAATTGTATTTTGTCATTAAGCTTCATTGGCCATTCGCAGGGAAAAAGGCAGCCCCGCTGTTTGTGATGAGTCTCGTCCAGTGCGATTATTCACACTTGTGCTTCTGCTTGAATTAAAGCAAGAGTGCTAGAGCCTGTTAAAGCCAAATACTTGAATGGCTAGTGAACTCTCACCTTCACTTGCATCCATTTAGTTTGCAAATGAAAGCCAAGTACAGTCAGTGCATGCCATAATGGGCCTTTCTTCTTACGGAGTGTGGTCATTACATACTAATTTCTCCTGGAAGCACCTCAGGAATTTAAACACTTGGCTGAAGCAAGCTCGCCTTGTGCTGAAAGGGCAACAATACCGACGCGCGGGGTGTTTGCACAAGGCATACTTGTGTCGACTGACCGGTATTGTGTGACATTAAAGCGGTTCATCACTGTTTGTTGCTGCTTCGGATGCTCATAAAATTGATGAAATCCTTTTTTTCACCAAATGTATGTGGCACTGGCCACATATGACTTGTTTGCCGGTTTAAACTTAATGCATTTCTCTTCAATGTATATTTGCTATTATCAGTGATTTAAAAAAACAAATAGTTTGTCCTTATTTGGACATGCTACAGTAAGAATGATAGGTTGTGTATTGTAAAAAAAACACTTTTTTTTTTTTCAGCACACTTCATCATAACCTTCTGGAAGCATTATTCCGAAAATAGTTCGACAAAAATAGCAACAAAGAATCCAGCAATCAAACAAACAAAAATGTGGTTATTTTGAAAAAGCATATTATTTTCAAGACTATGGGATAAAGTATGTCCTCAGAACTGAAATGGCATCTCATAGGACTGCCGTATTGGATTAAACGTTTTTTTCTCTCCAATGTCCTCCTTTCCCCCTTTCCCTTTTAAGATAGTGCAGCTGCTCTTTCTCCTCCTCACCATGGCAAACTCCATGACTGACACACATTCAGACCACTCAAGGTGACAGGTGCCTTTCACTGATGATTTGCTTATTGACATTCAGTGGTGAACAATGTGCGAGCAGCCTCGATGTTATACAGTGGGTATAAACAAGTATTCACCCACTTTGCCATTTTTCACATTTTATCTTTCTTTCTTACTTCATGGAATCAAAATTGATTTAATTGGGATTTCTTGCAACTGACCATCACAAAATACTCTATAGTGTCAAATAAAAAGGCAACAACTGTAAAGCTCTTTGTTAGTTAATTACAAATAAAAAACAGACAATAATTGATTGCACAAGTATTTACCCCTTTTTCAAAGACACATCTAAATGAATTTTGGTGAAATTGAAATTAAATCATTGCTCTTCAGAGGTCACATACTTATTTGATTGGAGTCCACCTGTGTACAATTAAGGTGTTTCAAATGATTTACAAAAAAACCAACCTGTCAGTAATAGGTACCACAGTTGGTTAGTGCATTGCCAAACAAGAACTTCATCATGAAGACCAAAGAACATTCAAAGCAAATTCGAGGGTTTGAATATCCCCTGGAGCACTGTTAAGTCCATCATAAAGAAATGGAGAGAATATGGCACAACTATAAATGTGCCTAGAACAGGCCGTCCTCCAAAACTGAGCACCCATGCAAGAAGGGCAGTTGTTAGAGAGGCAACCAAGAGGTACATTTACATTTACATTTTAGGCATTTAGAAGACGCTCTTATCCAGAGCAACTTACACAACTGACATTTCTTTACATACAATCCATTTATACAGCTGGACATTTTTTACTGAAGCAATTCAGGTTAAGTACCTTGCTTAGGGGTACCTCTGAGTTCCCTAACCATTAAACTAGACTAGGTCTATGGCAACTCTGACAGAGTTACAGTATTCCATGGCAGAGATGGGAGAAACTGTCCATGGGGCAACAATAGCCTGGGCGCTACACAAATCTGTGCTTTATGGGAGGATGGCAAAAAGAAAGCCATTGTTGAAGAAAACTCACATGAAAACTTGCTGCTTAGAGTTTGCCAGAAAGCATGCAGGAGACTTTCAAACCAAGTGTAGACTTTTTAACTTTTTGGCATCAATGTTAGGTGCATTGTTTGATGCAAGCTTAACACTGTGCATTAACTTGTGACTGTGATTTAACTGGTGAAAAATATTCCAGCAGGATAATGACCGAAATAATACAGCAAAAGCAACATTGTAATGTTAAAAAAAAAAAAGTCCTGGTGTGGCCCAGTCAAATCCCAGTGCTCAATTCTATTGAGAATCTGTGGAAAGATTTGAAAATTGCTGTTCACCGACAGTCCCTATCCAACCTGAAGATCAATCAATTTTGTAAAGCAAAATGTCCAGATGTACAAAGCTGGTAGAGACTCACTCAAGTTGACTCACTGCTGTAATTGTTGCTTCTACCAAGTATTCAGCCAAGGGGGTGAATAGATGATGTAATCAATTATTGTCTGTTTTTCATTTGTAATTCATTAATTATTTGACATTGCAGAGTACTTTTTCTTGATCAGTGGCAAGAAATCCCAATTAAATGCATTTGGATTCCATGAAGAAAGAAAATAAAATGTGCAAAATGCCAAAGAGGGTGAATACTTTTAAAACCCACTGTATCTGCTTATACTCTTATATATGAACATTTTATATATGTATATATATTAAAAAAGAGAACCTGCTGGGTAGCTCTTCCTATTAAGGCACTGTTCGAGTGTGTGGATGAGCCCCACGGTCTGGCATCGAATCCAGGCGTGCCAGTGCTGACTGTGGCCAGCAAGGGAGATGCATAATTTGCAGTAGCATAGCCCAGTGAGGGAGTGATTCAGTCACCAGGGTTGTCTGTGTCTCATACGCCAGTCAATCGGGCACCCACAATCTGCTGGTATAAAGCTGCACATGAAGTGTCTTCCTCAAACTCATGCCTGTGCAAGCTTAACTTGTGAATTTAGGTGTGGAAAATAAGCGGCAGCTGACATCACATATTTTAGAGGAGGGTGCTTGTTTAGGCTCTCTAGAATTGTCAGTGGAGGTTACAGCGAGCGCAGCTCCAGAAACGATTGGGAATTCCAAATTAGGAGAAAAGGGAAATTTAAATAATTTTAAATAATTTTAAAAGAAAGGTTACCGTCAAAATGAGAGCTATTTGAAATTTGAAGATCGTTGCTTCTGCGTGTAGGAATACAATATTTTTATTTAGTATCCATACAATATAAAATCTTTTTGCTTTGTATACCAATACACAGTATTAACCAAGGATGTAATGCCTTCAGGCATAATTGTTCACATTGGTTTCCAAGACTATTGGATTTAGCTCAGGCCATGATGGACATGCAATTTGGAAGTGCAAAACACTCAATTATCAACTTTGTTTATATGATACTTGCAAGGTTCTTTGTCAAGCAAACTGCAAGATTAAATTGTCAAAATGCATGGTAGCCGACAGCTAATCAAAGTACTGCTCTCTGTACACTATTTTAAGATGTTGTACAAACATATATTTAAAGCTGTGACTGTTTCCAAAAAACCTCACAAATTCTGACAGGCAAGTGAAGGTAAAGGAAAGAAGCCTCAAAAAGAAAAAAGGCTGTAATTTTTGCAGCATTTTGGTACAGCATGTTTTGTTTGCCTGCACAGTAAACCGTCCGTTGTTATATTAACTGTACGAGAGTTTACGTGAGTCCAAGAGGGATCTAATGTTTTCTGATCTAATGAGTAAAATTTACTTTAATTTAATATTTAATTTAACACTGGACATTTTACTATGTGCAACTTTTGGGTTTAAAAAAATACTATCACAAAAAAGCATTGGACAGCGTCCCGACTTACTGATAACGTGCACCAAGACTTATGTCTGACTGAAAACAACTATATACTGAGAGAAATATTTGTTTTGCTTTTGTTCGAGCAAGATTGGCTTTGTGTCATCAGTTATCATTACTAAATACAGAGAATCAACTACTATACTGTTTTGTTAGTGTATATATCGCACAGTACTAAAAATATAAAAATATGCCACTCGAATGTTGTTTACTGTAATGGTCCATACCTAAATTATTAAACATACATGGCAAGATAGCTAGCAAGTAAACAGTTGTGTTGATATTCAAGTAAAGTGCTAGTAACACTCACGCCACACTATACAGAAGTAAACATTATTACACAGTTAAATCGTCATAACACAAGACCAGGAGCTGTTACGCAAACATTGCAAGGAGCAACAAGGTTGTACTTGAAAATGTTATTTTTAAAAATGCTCAATTAAAAATGTAGCTGCTGCACATTCGTGCACTCGTCCTTTTTGATCACTCTGTCGTTTTTCAAAACTGCAATGCCAGATGTTCCCTTTTGAAAGGGTTGCTGTTTGTTTTAAGGACAAAAACAGTCAAGCATTTTAAGAAAGCCTCGAAGGATGTGTGATTAAAGCGGTGGAAAATTAGGGATCTCACTGCGAATCGGTAAAGTTGCAGAGAAAAAACGGATATTTAGGGGCCTCCCGGGTGGTCTAGCGGTTACAACGTTCGACATTGGCCACTGCGACCGGGGTTTGATTCCACCGCCTGCACCAGAGTGGGCTCTGGCCGGGAGTGTCACCGGGGGCGGCGATTGGCTGTCCGCCCCTGAGAGGGGGGAGTGAAGCTGACAGGAGTATCGCTGCGCACAGGAGTGGATCTGTAGTACCGGAGTTACTGTCGACAGCCTGCCGAGTACCGTGTCGGAGGAGACTATACTTTGCCTTTGTCACTACCGGTCCCAGGGCTACGGCAGAAAACTCACAATACGAGGGGGATTGACATGAAAAATAGATGGTGGAGAAATTGGGAGAAAATCCGAAAAATAATACAAATCTGCCTGCTTGTGCTCTTCTGATTTGAACGGTGTTAATTTATTTAGTGGCATCAGCAACATTTCACCATCTTCAATTTAAAGCCCTCTACATATCAAGCCCACTATAGGTAACAAACGACGACTGCAGAATCTTCCAAACAAATAATATAATTACAAGATGCACCAGGGTACAGTGGCACAAGCTGTCCTTTAGTGAATCTGTTGTGAGTCTGCGAGTAGAGCTATATAAACAAGGCAGATAAGCAGCTTTCTTGATCCGATCTTCACAATTGATGGTAAAATAAAATAAAGTTTATGTCAGACTGTACACAAGTGCCTATGTAAAGTCACCTATATACCCAGCAAATTTGAATACAATTTTTAAACATTATTTCACGTTTGCATTCAGTTCATTGTTGGATACGAAATAGTGAAAGCGCTGCTAACAACTTAAGCACAACCTTTAACGGGTCTTACCGACAGCCAATGAAGATTCTATACGTAGAATCGGAGGAAACGGCCCCACAGTAGCTATATCCATCCACAACCAACTGGCATGGCAATTCCCAATCGATTTGCCGAGCCGATCGTATCGTCGCATATAGTTGGGTAGATGTTGTTGAATTGTTGTTGAAGGCTGCTTGATGAAACCAAAAAAAAGGGCAAGACTGGTTTGAACCAATCATTGTGTTTTGCTGTGGAAATCAAAATATTTTTATTAGTTCATTATTACTTAAATTATTATTTAAAGTCAATTACTGACAGGTCATTAAAGAGTTCACCTGTTAGGGGGGAAACCTCACTCTCCAATCACTAGTGTCCACAGCTTAAGATTCTCACGGTGGGCAGGATGCTGGCGCCACTCCAAATAAGACACACTGCTTTTAGTAATATTCCCCCTTCATTATTGCACATATGCGCGACAATATGTTCATTAGCTACATCATTTTATTTACAGTGCATGCGTCGTCCCTAATTGTGGTAGTCATGTTTTGTGTCTAAGCAGTTCATCTAACCGTATTACTCTGGAAAACAGTATCTGCTAGACGTATAAATATAATGCAATAAATGTAATGGTCATAGACTATAATTTGGCATCCATTTTGAATTTGGCCACGACTTAACAACATAGCAGACGTATCTTGACACGTGCCCTGTGACAACGTTGCTTTGTTGTAGGCTACAACTTTTACGGTAGGCTATCACCTTAAAATACCGCAGCTGCCAACAATGTCTATTACAGTGTTTCTACACGTATCTCTTGCACTAACCATGTTTAATCTTACCATGTATAAATGAACTTTTTTCTCTGGATAAGAGCGTCTGCTAGATGCCTAAAATGTCAATGTAATCACCTGTTTTATGTGTTTCGAACAGTTCCATTTTTGGCTGCTGTTTTTACGGCCTTTCGCTCAATTATTTCATGCGTTCCAGTTTCTCTTTTCGTTTTGAACTTGTTTCGGATCCCGTGAGTCACCTCAACCGTGCCGAGTCCCGCCACTTTGTTTTCAACCGGGACTATCTTTGACGGGTAAATTGTCAGCTCGGGCGGCGGGCATTCTGAGCATGTTATTTACCGCTTCGCGTGTTTGCTCGCTGAGCGACTTCTGTTTGCGACGCGGGAGACTTGAGCCACTGCTCTGGGGCTCTTGTAAACATGTCAGCTCGGCAGCTCGTTTGGGAGTGTTTCGTTTTGTGAACCGGGCCGTGCTTCCCGCGGTGTGTATTGTTCGCAGCTCTTGACACCTTCCGAGTTTGGCTGATGCTGCCGCGCGTGCACACTCGCTCCATGCATTCACGCTCGCTTTAGTCAGGAGGAAATAAAGGTTGTGCCATCGATACCCATTTTGCTGGAAACCTCACAGGAGCCCTGGTATCATATTTATATATTGTTGAGTGCAGGGCAATGATCCATATTTTGTATTATTACTCCATTGTGTGCTCTGTGCTTTATTTGGCCCACTCTCCACCCTCCTCGGATTTGTTTAATGAGTCGGAAGGTGATGAGTGCTTCAGACTAGTGGGAAGTCTTATCCGCCAGGACCAGCTCATTTTCTGTCAACCACACAGAGGAAGTGACATCACAATGCTGAGCATATGCTTTACAGCATAACGAAAAGGTAGGCTATTTGTGTTTCTACTGCGTAGTAACCGGTTTATTAACAGGGAGCATGTTTACTAGATAATCAAACATTTTCAGATGTAACAGCATTGCCTTTCCCTAGCTGGTTCAAAATAAATCCTGCAATCTAAAACCATGAAAATATTAAAAACATACAGTATTCCCCACTTCCACACATGCTAATTTCAATTTCCCCCAAAGCATAAACAAACACATTTCCTGACATTTCCTATGTTTGAATGTTTCCTCCTAATGTGGAGCATATGCCGATTAGGCAGCATGCTGTCCTGTCAGGCTGCGATTGAGACGTCAAATGCCCTGGTGTTTACACTGGCCCGACGCGCGGTCATGCCTCGCTGGTAACCACACAGAATTAGCTTGTTGTCGATGCTCTTGAACCCGCCATTGTTTTTGCAGGCCGCCACAGTGGGGCCCCCGTAGTGCGGTTTTCCCCGAGGCCACGGCACTGAATGATCACGTTGTCGTCAGGGACGCTGATGTCACTGTCCATTGCGGACAGACCTGCTGTCTAAAAACAGGATGCCCCCCCCTCCTCCCCTCCTGATTATGCAATTCAGTCATTTTCAAAAATTGAAATTTTCCTAAAAAGTCCAATGGGGACAAAAAAATAAGAGCCAGCTATTTAAACGGGGGAATATCCGAGATGACCAAAATTCAGAATATCACCCCTTTGAATGGTCTCTCTCCCTGCCCCCTCCTCTTTCGTTCTCTATCTCTCTCTGCCTCCCTCTCTCTCCTGCTTGCTCTGAGAAGCTGTCCGTGTTTGCTTGCCCTTATCCAGGTCTCTAATCCCCAGCAGTGAAAGGCTCCATTAAATAGGTGCTGCAGAAAAAAGAGGAGGGACAGGCAGAGCCATTAGAGGAGAGTTTATCAGAGTAGCTTAATCTGTTATCGCTCCTGTCCCTCTGTCCCTGCACTGAGGCTGCTTCCACTCCTGTCACAGAGCTACTGATTACAGACCGCCTCACCGCGCCCCCCCTGCCCCCCACCGCCGCCGCCCGCAAATAACCAACCGCATAGTCCTCTGTGTGCGTGTGTGTGTGTGTTTGAGTGAGAGTGTGAGTGTGTGTTTGGGTGAGTGAGAGTGTGTGTTTGTGTGTCTGAAATAGTGTGTGTGTGTGTGAGAGAGAGAAGGGGTATGTGGGTGAGAGGGAGTGTCTGTATATGTGAGAGTGTGTGCATGAGAGAGAGAGAGAGAGGTGTGTGGGTGAGAGAGTGTGTGTTTGTGTGAGAGTGTGTGTGTGAGTGAAGGTATATGTGGGTGAGAGAGTGTGTATTTGTGTGTCTTAAATAATGTGTGTGTGTGTGTGTGTGTGTGTGTGTGTGTGTGTTTGTGTGAGAATGTGAGAGAGAGAGAGAGAGAGAGAGAGAGAGAGGGAGAGGGAGAGAAAATGTGTGTACGGTTGAGATAAAGTGTGTGTGTATGTGTGAGAGAGAGGGAGAGAGAGAGACTGTGTGAAAGAGGGATTGTGTGTTTGTGTGATAGATAGAGGGAGTTTGTGTGTTGTATGTTTGTGTGAGAGAGAGAGAGAGAGAGTGTGTGTGTGTGCCTAATATGGTCGTGAGACAGAGGATCACATTTTCTCATTTATTTTAAACACATTTAAAAAAAAAAAGAAAAAAGAAAAACACCTCCAAACACACACACACAAATGAAAAGAGTCCCTGTGTGTGTGACTGGGTCCTGGCACCTAAAGGACTGTACTGACTGGGGGTAGCGGAGCCATGTGGGGAGAGGGCAAGCGGGTGGGGGGGCTGAGTTTACCAAAAGGATAACTGTCAGTGGACTGAAAAACCATGCAGCCCAGTATTCTAATTAAGATCTTAATGCCCGCAAATCAATTCTCCCTAAACTGTGCATGTATCTGTTGGCTAAACAAACCTCTCTCTTTTTTGGGGGGGGTGGGAGGGGGAGTGGGGGTTTCAACCGGACCGGGGACTCATCTAAGAAGCGATTGATTCCAGTGGCTAAGGACCACCATGTTTTTTTTTCTCTTGGCACTGGAGGGTCCAGTCAAGTGCAGAAACACAAAACGTGGAGAGGAAACCTCTTTCCCTTCACAGCCCTGCGTTGTTGATGTGCCTCCATTCACTCAAATGTGTTCTGTCCAAACAAGTTTTCACCCTGTCTCTTTTTTTTTTTTTTTTGGTGAATCTTACATGTCAGACTGGATTTTTTTTAAAATACCAATCCCTGACATTGTGCGTGAGTGGGGGGCTGGTAACATCCATCTGCATTTGATTAACGGAATCTCTGGTTATTCACACCACTGACCATCTAGCTAAATTGCCTGGTCCAAAACAAAAAAAAATGTCCACCTGCATTTAAAAAATAAAATTGCTTTCTTCAAGTCAAAATAGTGCAATGGGCATGGCATCAAATGACAGGACACTGCATAGATATGTTTTAGGGGGTGGCAACCATAGCTTAGCAATAGCTGTGTATTGCAGTCTTTTTTGTGTAATAACCAGAATTATTATACATTTGATAGCAGATTTAAGATCATAGCCCTTCCGTTGTAAATGGATGAATAGTGAAGCGCAAGGAGGTTCCACATGCCAGACACGGTCAGGGTAGGCTCCTCCCTCCCTCGGTGACACCGGATTGGCTGCTCTCTTTCCTAGAAGAGCAAGGTGGGCCATCACCTCTGCTCCATGTCACCGTGTTAGTGTCAGTGGGAAACCTGCCATTTACACTGACCTACTTCACCAAAACTGCACCCCCCCTTTTTATCGATAGTGACACAGTCTGCTCAAAGCCTGGACAGCCTCTTGAGAAACAGTAGCCTACTTGGATATTGTGGGTGGTACCTTTGCACCCGCCTACAAAATATATATTCATGAGAGCAGGGTTTGTGGAGGATGAAGGTTAATGAAATGTAACTCGCCCATCTTTTACAATAACCTTTTATGACAAACAATTGCATCAAATGGTTAGGTGCTGTGTCTGTTAAACTATCAAAAAAGAAATGTGCTTTTACTCATAATCATTTTAAAGATTCTCCAGATTTTTGTCATGTTGTTTGTAGGCCTATGTGTATCCCCCCCAACCTCTAACACTTACTGTCTCTATGTTTAAATGTGGTGAAAAATGACCAGTTTTAACAGTGAAGTCCATGGCCGCCACGGGCAGCTTGAGCGGACGTGCACGTGCTGTTTAACGCCACGACTCGCGTGACAGTCAGCAACTGAGGCCCCATTTCTTTTTTGCAGCAAAGCGTCACTTGCGGTGCACCGTACTTGCGTTGCCATTCAGGACTAATGACCGTTAACACTGGCCAGGTATTTACACAGCAATGTGTTTCCGCCGACTGCCACAAATTATAAAAGGCCAGCCTCAGTAACCCGGCGAAATTTCATTAAATGTTAACTTCTCTTATCTGCCGCAACAGAGGGCGACAATAATAAACGCAGACAGGTATCTAAAGATGTATGTTTAGACTATGTAAAGGGAACTGGTGCTGGAGCCGTGGCCAGCTTTGTCTCAGAGAAGGGACATATGTTGCGGGCTATAAAACGCGTTAGCAGATGTTGCTGGTTTACTAAAGGAGGCAGAGGCTATAGAGGTGCTCAGTACTTTGCCGAACACACATTCATTGTGGGATGCCATTCAGTTTATCCGGCCTGCCCCCTATAATTCAGTTTAATAATTCACAATAGAGAAACATCAAAACTCAGAACGCAACGAATCCCCCCGCTTGTACCATAAATTAACGTCACTTTGCATCGCATCTAATGTACACTGTACTGAAGAGAAGCTTCAGAAAGGCAGGAATCTGTCTCGTGGGATTAACGTCTACACGTATCTCAGCATATGTCAATATTTTCCGCCGTTAGTTTTTAGGCTTACGCTTTTGAATAACTTGTTCTTTTGTGTTACTGTAACACGCTTAATCACATTCATGCCTCCGAAGAGACAGAAGTGGGGCTGTTTTCTTTGCCGTGTAATTAGATGCCTGTCAATACCGCCAATGCTGAATGTCTCGCTGCTGTTAGGATCTAACAAGTAGAGAAAGCGACACGCCAGCGAGCTCGCTGCTGCTTTTCATCAAATAAAACGCACAAAGAGCTGACGTCAACACATTTCAATAAAATAAAATAAACATCATTTGTCTGATATTTCTGTACATCCATACACGTATGCACACACAATAAGTGATTTGTTTACAGTGTGGAATTGTTTAAAAGAATGCTTATTCATCTCTATTGCTTCCACTGATATGCTGTGCATGAAAGTGCACAGATTGTATATTGCGATGGAAGCCGATGGAACGGTGATCTAGTCCGTATAGGCTACAGCGTATAGTTCACATCACATAGTTTCACATCTGTAAAAAGATGCAAGGCACAGATATGATGAATTGGTACGATCCCTGCCACTAATGGGCCAGCGTGGAGGAGACCCGAGCGCGTGGGCACCCAAAGCATCGATACTGTACGGAAGTGCGGGCGTGGCAGGGGCGTGGCGGGTTTCTCTTCCCTGTGAGCATAAGACATCTTACTTTCTTTTAAAACACGTATCATGTGCAGGTCATACCTTTGCACTGTACAAGTTTCCATAGATGACGCACGGGGTAATCAAATATATCTGTAGATAAATCTATAGATCAAAGCATCTATAAATATATATGCTATAGCTATACGTATAAATTGGACATTTAACAGAGATCGCATCTGACAGAAAAAAGCAGACACGGCCTTCACGTTATGAGCTTACTGCGCGCGTTTAACAGCTTTAAACGAACAGTATATATATATACTGTACATATCCTTTGTGCGAATATGATGGCCTGGCCTATATCATGATCGTCGAGGTGCTTGTTCGGAACACTCGAGCTGAGCTCTTGTGCACGCCGCCAGTTCAAAACGCCTGCAGCGGCGCTTTGCTGAAAGTGCGTCACACAAAGGGACAAAACAAGGGTGAAAAATGGTAACTCGGATCCGAAACAAATGTCGGAAGAGGTTTATTTCTCAAAAGGACAGAAACTGGCCAAGGCCAACATTAAAGCATGTCGGTCTACCGAGGGAATGCGGGGAATTGATTACGTATACGAACCGAGCCTTTCAAGGCCGCCAGGTTTGAACCAAAGATGCTTGTGTTTATGAGGAAGAAAGAGGTAGTTACAGCTACAAAAAGACTTGAAGCAGGGCATTGTGAAGCGCTGAATCTCCAGTTTGCAAGGCACTCCCGAGGCGGTGGAGAAAGGCTGCCGCGTAAATGCAGGCCAACTTTACGCGCACAAATAACATAAAATAAAAGAAGCCTATTGCAAAAAAAATCTGCTCCAATATATGTATTTTATTATTCACATTTGCGCCAATTTCAGGAAAACACATTTTAGCGCGTAATGCGCTGCCTAACTCGCAAATACAACGAATAGGTCTACTCCAGAAAATCTGGTATTTTTTGTGTTGCAATCAATGTATTGCAGGGAAGATCAAGATTGCACTGTCCGTTGTATCATTCACGTGATCTTCTGTGAATTGTGATTGTAGACTGGAACGTTTTGTATAAGATGTGATGAAATGTAAACAAAAGTATTTTTTTTTGGTGATGATCCTATTCCTAACCTAAATATATGACATGTGAACAGATTGATGTCAACAATATGACTGATTGGGAGGGTTATTTTATAGGACCCCTGCTGAAAGTCTGGAACCGTTAGCAATTGCAACTTGATTAGAATTGTTTTGGTCCTAAACAAGTTTTTAAAAATCTCCTAAACGATTGGGTTTAGGCTCGGGAGTGAACAAGCTGCTCTTCCGCTATCAAGTGCAGAAAGTACCCAGATCCTTCAGGATGCACCAGAAGGGGGGTGTGATATCTTTGCTGCATTGTATAATGTGAAGGGGTTTCGAGGGGCACCCTATGACTGGACCACTTCCTTCAGACCAGGGGAGCGCAGTTGACAGCCAGCACTCCCCAACCGTGAACTGTCTGCACTCGAGTGCGGCACCACTCGAGACGGAATGTTGTTTCATCCACTTTTTTTTTTTTTTTTTTTGAGTGATTTTTCAAGTTTGAACAGGGTCTAAGCTCTTCCCCAAACAATTCACGGAGAGACCATCTGCCCTGCTGTCGGTGTATTTACTTTTGGCACTGTCCATTAGCTGTTGCTCGACGACTCACTGTGATTCGAGTGTCAGGACCTTGCTGCGTTCACGTTTGGGCCTTCGGTTGAAAAAAAAACGAGCGATAAAGCACATTGCTTAAATAGGCCTCAGATTGCACGGCTGCTGTCTCCGAGAACAGGAGAAGCTGTGACTTCCGCGGTCTTTCTGGGAAATAGAAACAATCAATAATGCGTAACCTTGAGATTTCTCCAAACGGAAGGCCCCATTGAAATTGGAATTCCATCGGCTCGGCTGTTTCTCGCTTCACAGTTGCGGCCTTTAAACCAGAGTGAGGCGGGAGAAATCATTTGTCTCCCTCTCACAGCTCTCTCGACCCCGATATGAATGACGACCGACCGTCTTGTCAATGCCAGCTCGCTTCTGTCTTTCATTTTAATAAGAACAAAAGAGTGACAAGCCGACGTCTTCGTGCGCCTTTCAATAGGCAAACAGCACTTCTCCCTGGCTTCGACAGACGACTCACACCACGAGCCTCCTGTCAAGAGAAATGAAATATCCGCAGTTCTCAAAATAGAGAGAAAGAGAAGAGGCAACCGGAACGGGGCGTAAAGTATGGCATTTTGTGCAGTCCAGGAAGGTTTTTTATTTTTTTTCGTTTTTTTGCAGTAATGCGGTCTTGGAGGTTTTCAAAATTCTCCGGTGCGCCCCCACAAAGAGGGACGCTGGCGCTTAAAGCTCAGAAAATCCATACTCTCCAGACACCTGCTTTGCTCTGGAGAATCGCGAGATATTGACCTTCAATTCAGCCGGCATTCAGAGCTGATGAAAAGAGATAAGCACTCTAATCTGCCCGTCGTCTCGGGCCCCCGCTTTATTGACTAACTGACACGCACTTATTTTAGCTCGGTCTGTATTGCGGCGAGCCAGCAGATGCGATACATAAACGTAATAGATGTTTATTTGGAAGGGCTAATATGAAAATTGCCACTAAAGACATCTGAATCAATTTTCAAAAGCAAACATAATTGGATATTCCTGTATACTTATTAAATCTGAATTGGACCCGGTCTTCTTCACTGACAGGGAAGAATTCTCTTCTTTCGCCCCCCTTCCCCCATATGTTGTATTGCGCGACATGTTATTATGCTGCATTTCGTCTGTCAAGGCGCGTTGATTTAACAGATTACGCGCTGTGGAGGGATGCTTTAGAACGTGTTCCGAGGTCGATAGAGCTGTATTTTTGACACGGTCCCCGGCAACCCAGGTGCATTTCTGAGTTCACCAAGCGGCTCGCGCCTTTTCCTTCACGCGACACTCGTGGGTGTGACACTTACGAGACGAGAGTAGTGGGAGAGCGGGGAAGGGCTCGTTAAGTGGCCCCGGATGCTCGCCGTTCGCGAAGCCCGAGCCGGGAGAGGGAGTGGCGGCGTCTCTGTTTACATAGCCGCGCGGCATCGGGGGCGGCCATATGCCGGTCTGGAGCTCACGTGGCCAGGGGAAGAGGGCACGAAAACCTGGCAGGGGCCCCACAGGCTGTCCTGAGCCCACCGCCGGACTATTCCTTTCAGGGCACATTTACATGCGCATGCGGCCTGACGACTAATATTTAAATTCAGACAGATCCGTGAATACCCACCCTGCTCTGGGGAGGAGAGTGCGGGTACATGTGTTTGAGTGACATTGTCTAAATTGAAGTTTGACACTCCTCACCACTCTAACCTTTATGCAAATGCAAAAAACATCTAAATGTGATGGACAGAATTCAATTAACTGAGATGACAGAGAATAATCTACTGAACGGAATACATCAGCCAGTTGAAAGGTAACATAATCATCGGGGGTAGGATGGGTGGTGGCGGCGGTGGCGGTAGTGGGGGGTGAGGAGGGAGATATAACCCATTTCCACCCGTCTTATCTAATGGCAGAAGCTCTATTTCTCCAAAGCGTAGACTACAGTCCAGTAAACTCTTGATCTCAAATGAGAGGCCTGAAACACTGTTGCTAAGCAATTAGGGGGCTTTATTGAGCAGCTGAGTCCCCTGTGCTCAGTGTCCATCATTACGATTCAGCCTCACCTAATAGACTTCCATGCTGATGAACAGCGGCTCGTGGTGCAGGCGAAAATGGGTTTAGATCGGCCTGAAAAATTAAAGTGGCCATTTTTAAAAAACATTTTTTTGACAACGCTGCAGACATACGTGGCCCAAAACAACTGTTGCCCACCACTGGGGTGTTTGAAATGCAACATCTTTAGGGGGTGTGGGTAAGGGGGGTGCTGAGGTTGCCACGCTGAATGCATGAGTAGTTCGAGCTGGAGGAGAGAGAATATTTATTTTGATAATGCTTATATATATATATATATATATGAGATTATAATGAATTCCCATAGGATCACTGAAAAACATATGTTGTGGAACATTTGGCTGCTATTCTACACCCTGAGGAGGCATGTCAACCATACTTAGATATTTACGTTTCTTTTATAAGTACTATAAATCCATAATAGCATTAATAATAATAATAATAATAATAATAATGACAAGAAGAAGATTATTATTATTTATTTACATTAGTAGTATAATTGTATTATCATCATTACTATTATAATTAAAAACATTCTTAATCTCTCTTCAGTACATTTGTTTCAAGTAATGAATTGCATCAAACCCCAGACGCTCAGAAATGTGTTCAAAAGCCCTGCACATGGCATGCAATATATTAGGGACCAGGTGGGGGCACTCTTAACTAATTTTTGAAGCACCCTATCAATCCTTATGTGCTGGGCTTTCACTGTTCATAAGAGAGTACCACAAAAATATAAACTAATTTAATACACATTATGAATACAATTTTCCCATTATACTTTTTCTGAAAAGATTTTGGTTGAACTATCTGCATGATATCTGTAGATAGTATCAGGGTATTTTTCTGCAATACTTTGTTACCCTGGTCTCGCCCACAGCTATCTCTCCAATATAAATATCATTATGTTCGATGAAAGATACCATTCGCGGAGTTCCAAACAACCTCCACATCTGTGGGAATAACAAAACAGGCCCAACTGACACTTACAGTGGCCTTGCATTTGAAGTGGAGGCATGCAAGACATCGCTGTACATTGTTTGGTTTGTCACCGGGATCTTTCGCTGGCGAAGGACAGTTCAGTCGATCCTGTGACATCCTCTCCTTCCTCGTGTCCCTCTCAAGCCTAACTGAATGAATGCTCTTTTATTTTTTGGAGTGTGGAGGGTTCGGCAGCACACGCTCTTTAACAGCGTTCAGACACTAGGTGGCTCTGTGGTGATGCTTCAGAAATAAAGTCCCCTGGCTACAGCGTTTATCTTGCTTCTTATAATTTTGCCGTATCCTCTCATTGGTCTCTCTGGCGATGGGGTGGGGGGGTTGATAAAATCTACAAAACTCAATGGAGTGGATACAGTTAACTCTTTGTAGTTGCATATTGGATAAGTGCATACTGCCTTTTATTGCACAGCATTCAGCTGGACCTATTTGAATTGCAGCGACTTTACTAACTCCTGTTATATGCATACTCTGGTTAGTGCATCATGTCACAATAGTCCTGGGCCCAAGCTGTAATCAGGGGCTGACTGTATGTCAGTATTGTCACATTAGTTTAGCCCTGTTTGGAGAATATTTTGGAAGCTTATTATTTATTGAGGAACACAGAAGGAACATATATATATATATATATATCAGTATATACAGTATGTTCAGTATATATATATACATACAGTATATGGGTTGAAAGTGCTCAAGTGAAGAAATGATTCAGAAAAAAAGAAGGAAAATAAGTTCAGACATCCAAGGAGCTCTGTGCATCAACAGTAAGGAAATATAATTTGTCTTTTGTGATTTAAACCGAAGGATACGTGATTGGATTCAATGGGTCAGCTCCTGAGGCATAAATGGCTAGCCGTCTTGCACATCCGCTGACGGATTTGACAAATCCCTGTGTAAGGGCCCCGGTGCATCAAGTCGACTACTGGAGACGCGATGAACCAGCCAGTCCACTGTGACACATTAGCATTTTAGTATCACGATGGACATATCACATCTACCCGCACAGTCACATCTGGTCCTCCTGCCGAGTCTGTGCAAAATAAACAATATTCCAGAACAGAAGTATTCATAAAAAAAGAGAAGAAATTGTTAAGGTCATCCTTTCATGTTTTAGAAAGGTAGACAAATGTAATTACCACAAATCATCTCTGGCTAATCGCTGGCCTTTGCGATCCTGCTCTGCTCATTTTTTATTTTGTGATTTTGATGTTCCATAACAGGGTTTTTTCTCTCCCCCTCAGTCAGGTCAGGCTTGTCTTCCTTCTCCATTCAGATGGCTGAATTAGTTTTTGTCATAAAGACCAATGCAGAGTCAAACGGCTTGATGATGCGAATAGATATCTACAGCAGTGTCTGTGTGCTCGTTTTTGGACACTTCGCAGTGCCACCCGTTAACAAGATAGATACTTTAACACCATCTAAAGAGGATATCCTTTCCAGAGCTGGTGTAGGTGACTTGGCCAACGCAGTTTTACACAATTGCACTAAATACAAATACATGATAATAATGCGATTTGAAATAAATGGTCTACTGATGAACACAGAGTTATTACTTAACTACACCTACTGTCCAAAATGGCAAACGGAGGAACAGTATGATTAAACGGTCATTCAGTGGGTGTTCTGGGTAAAGAGCAAAGTCTTTGAACTCATGACAATGTGCACATCACTGGCACCCCGCATTACTGTACACCTCCGATGGGCGCAGTGGTTCTCATTGAGTCTTCAGGATTCTCCACGCAGAATCCGGGAAAGATGGGTCTTGTTATCTCCCGCTCACCAACTGCCATATTACACTGACAGCATTGGCCCTCACAGGTCCTGACATCTAAAGTACAGCGCCCTGCTGCCCTGCTGCACGGACTCATGCACGGTGGACAGCAGGTAGATTCACGCGAGGAGAGTAGACAGACGAAAACCTACACTTTACCGTCAGCGCCATTCATACTTGTGCATGCTACCTTTGTGTACCGTTTTGTAAAATGCTAATTCCAATGAAGGGGCCAAATAATTGGCATTTTAAAGATTATTCAGTGTTGTTTTTTGATTTTTTTTACATTTTATAGCACAAAACAAAGAAAACTGAGCAGTGAAATCAAAGCCATGATAGATTGCTAAGTGATTCCTCAATATATCCGTTACATATAATATAAGTTCCATTAGCCTTCAGACTGGCTACTGTATAGCATTTAATTAAATATAGCCTTTCAAAGAAACCCATTGCAGGTAATTTAGAGTGTAGTACATTTTGAAGCTTGCGTGAGGTTGCTAGTGCTTTTAACCACTGCTTAGAGTGCATAGACTGTTAATTAACATATTTAGAATTAAGTAGATTTGCCATGCACTAATCATTCTCTAATTCAGCAAGAACTATACCCCCTTCAAACACTGGACAGTAATCACAGTCGCAAGAGCAGGCGTATTACATAATCGCTAATTATATTCCGCAAAAATTGAATAAATAAATATATAAATGAATAAATTGGCGGCAGCTCATCAATATGAGTCGCTAATGGCCACACCGGCCGTCTATCAGACTGCGTTGGGTGTGGTGAGACATAAACACCCCTCTTAACCCTTTGGTGTGATTTTTAGATTTACAGACACAGGGAGAGGGGGGGGGGGATGGGGGTGTCTGTGATGGGGTTTAAGCCCCAACCTTGCAAATGGTGTGGGGACAGACGGTGCTTCTTGAAAATAAAAACCGGGTATGCTCAAAAAAACCTTGACCAATAGGTTCATGAGATGTCAGTTGGCTCTCCCGTGTTTTTTATTTCATTTTATTTTTTATAGCTGTGTTTATCATTCTGAGAGGAATTCCTGATTTTGAATAAACTTTCAGCATTTTCCCCTGCGGATTTGAGGTGCGGCGAAAGACACAGCGTCACCAAATCGAAGTTTGCGCGTTCAGCATTTTTAACCCCTTTTCGAAAACCACAGTGCTGCCGTTGCCTATGGTTAGACAAGGGCGCGAGAGTCATTATTATTGTGACATTTTCTACAGCTGGCTCTCACTCTATCATGTATTTCTATGCAATCGAGGGCCTGGCCAAGGAGACTAGCGGACACATCACACAAGGCCGAATACGCTGAGCCGCATCCACGAAACCAACAGTGAGTAATATTGTGGCAATTACGATAGAGAGAAATTTGGGGAAATTAATTTCAAAATGTGTCATTACACATGTACATTTATTCATATTGCACCTTTTGGGGTTCCTCTGCTGGATAGAGACAACATGACACATGTACACCGCTGCAGAAATGGAGGCGCAAAGTTACATTGGATGCCAGCATTGAGCATTTACTTGCTTCTAACATCTTCAGCGTAGACTGGATGAGGCTAGGAGACATTTCTCACTCGCATAGTTTTCCGACTCGTGCATTTCATGGCAAATTGCATTTCTTTTCTCCTTTTGTTCATACGTGAAAAAGATTATATTCATACAATAAATAGTAAAGGGATGTTTTGGATCTGTTCGATGTTAATTCATTTGATATTGTCTACCCTTCACATATTCATTATTGGTGGCATGCACACAGATATGTATTATAATATCACTCTCCCCTTCAGTAGCCTAAGCATGTGTCCCTACTATGTTAAGTACATCAAACCCTTAATTAAGCAAATCACCCCTCATACCAACCAACCTTAATTAAGCAGCCTAGTGTAAACCAACCCCCTTAATTAAACATGTCAAACCCCATATCAATCCCCTCAATTAAGTAGCGTACTGTAAGTCAACCACCCAGAATTAAGCATTTCAGCCCCCCTGAAACGCATCAATCCCATCTTTCTTTAAGCATATCAACCCCCTTTCATGAAGTTTATCAAGCTCTTACTAATTGCATCAACTCCCTGTCATTACAAATATCAACCCCCTTCATCCTGCATATCAACCCCCTTCATGAATCATTCCCTTTTCATGCAGTATGTAAATATAGATCATCAGTAATCCTGCAGTGAAGTGAATAACCGTCCCTGACTGGACTGTAGTTATTGCCATCGGCCAGTCACTTCTCTCAGTGTGACTTATCTGCCTATAGAAGCACACCGCTGTGAAACCGGTTCTCAAACTGGCTGGGCCGTTTAGGTGAGGCGGGCCCAACACCAAACATCTCTATTTTTTTGCCCATCCTAGCAGAATGGGGGATTAGTTTCTTTGGTGTTTCTCCACCACAGTGACACATTAAGCAACAACAGGGATTAACAGGCAAAGTAATCTGAAGGATGTACACTGGACCTGTGGTTACACCTGGCCCCGCGCAGAATGACAGTGTGTTGCAAATACTAGAAGGAGGACTAAAACCAGGCCACAGTGGTGGGCAAGGAAATCATGTATACACAGTAAAATGATCAGTGTGAATTCAATGCTAAAAGAGTTTATATGAGTCCAAAATGGATTGAGTTCATTTAACAATTATCATTTTGTTGTGTGCATAAACACACACACACACACACACACACATCATACACATACATACACACGCATACATACACACACTGTCTCTCACTCACACACACACACACACACACACTGTCTCTCTCACACACACACACACTCACACACAAACACCTTTGTTGGTCAAAGCAAAAACAAAAGGTTAATGATACAATATTTGTAGTAGGAGAGTATTACTTAACAATGGTTCACAATAATCTAACAAAGAAGCTTTTCAAGGATTTTTTCGATCACGATTTTGTGGGCATTCAAATTCAATGTTTTATACTGTTCAGTGTTTAATGACTCTTCTTAGTTTTTCTTTATTCCTTTCAAAATGCAGGGGTTGCTGTGGTTTTATTACAATCTCTATACTCTAAGTCCTTCAGTTTTGGTGGCCTTTGGCAGCACACCGTTCCAACATATTTGCTGCCTTGTAACTGTGTGGTTGGGAGGCAAGAGGGGACAAATTGAAGGTGGAGATCGTCTAGGGTGATGGGGTTTAAGTCAGAAATACACCCTGTAACAAATTGGCCCCCAGAGCCCCTGAGAATGAATGCAGTCTCTGCTTTGTGTCCAGCCAGGGTGCCCTTCTCTCATGCCCTTTGGCAGTGTACAGTACACTCCAGCACAACAGCCAATCACAAACTGGATTTGCTCTATATCCTGTCTTAGCACCCAAGAAGGACATGTGTATCGTTACAAGGACATCCACTGCTCTCAGGGTTAATAAAATAGGCTGTGATGTATAATGCATGTTGATGTGTCAGCGTAGCCATAAATGACCAAGCCACGTTAACAAAATGGCCCTGCTTAGCTGCAATTTGGCTCCGATAAGTGCATACGTCTCTGTCTGTCTTAACCTTAGTATCAAAACTGGAACTGAAGCAGCTTCGATTATTTACACCGAACTTCCGGTTGGAATTCAAGAAGTGGTTACATCAGTCTGTCATAACCCTATTTTCTCATCCCTGATTGGTCCCCTAGGCTGTGGGCAGGGCATTTGACTGCGATGTCATACTATCCAAGGCTTAACGGAATTAGGAATCGCACCTCACGTGACTATTGGCTGCTGTCGTGCTTTCAGTACAACAGAACAGACCGGTGTCGTTTCCTCTTGCCTGTGGGCAAATCGCGTTCTCCCGGCTCGCGCAGACATCAGACACACGCACAGAACAACACACGCTGATTATAGTAAATTATGGCCCCGAATGAGCAGCTGAGAATCCTTGGCTCCGGTACGGTGAGCCGCATTGTCACATCAACGCGCCGTAAAAACAGATTGAAGCCTCTATGCTGTGAATTAGTGGCACAGGAAGCTCTAAATCTTCTGTTTTATTCATGAGCGCGAAGGCTATCTGAGTGAGAGAAGCCCCCGCGGTCTGCGCCGCCACATCAAGGTTATGTGCGACATCAGTGGGAGATTCGGGAGGCCGTTCTCTTTGACGCGCTGCAGTAACGGCATATAAAAAAAAAAAAGGGCAAAAAAAAAAAAGCAGGCGGGATTAGCGGGCAAAGTAATTTGGAGATTGACAAACAAACTGTGTACAGTACGGCGCCTGTGGACGAGTCGGCCACCGGGCCCCCTGCCGCACTAATGAAAGATCCCTCAT
Source organism: Aldrovandia affinis (assembly GCA_029706075.1). Lineage (NCBI taxonomy): Eukaryota > Metazoa > Chordata > Actinopteri > Notacanthiformes > Halosauridae > Aldrovandia > Aldrovandia affinis. The sequence goes on from JAINUG010000141.1 coordinate 814,796, forward strand.
TCATCTCATGAATCGATGCTTAAAAAAAAAAAAGTCGGCCCAAGTTACATTTTCAGCGGAGAGGGGAGAAGGAAAGTTTGCACATCTGCCGGGAAACGCATTGTTGTCGATAATCCTTGGAAAATTGAACGGGGGGGGGGGGTGGGGGGCGGACTCCTAAAGGGACGGCGATGCCACCGACTCAGACTGCTTACATCAAGGCATGTCGTGATGGGTGTCTTGACGGACAGCTTGATAAAAACCACAGGGGGTGGTGGGGGGGGTGTAGGGGGGGGGGGGAGGGAATGTGAAAAGAGATGGGTAAGAATGGTTAAGAAGCTGCATTTAAGCTGAATATTGCTTCACAATATTCTCTATACATTTTTGTTTTTTAAAACAGCTTCTGTTGCTGTGTTTATATAACAGAAATGCACCTGTTCATCTAAGCGGAATTGCCTTGTGAGGAAAGCAAGTCTGTTTGTGCCTTAATCTGAGCAATTACCACAGTACTTTGGTAATTATATTAATTTAAAACATTAATTATGATCCGCACAATGTGAAATAACAGGTAGGGACAATAAGCTTGGTATCGCATAGGCGCACGCGCACACACACAAGCGCATGCGCGTATATACACACAGGTGTACAAACAAACACAAACACACACACACACAGACACACACACAGAGATGAAGATGTTCAAGCAGGCCTGACAAGCCTAAGACTCTTAATAAGCAGGGAAACAAACGCAAATGAGTCACTTTGCCAGGGAGAGGTGAAATAATTGGTCGACTTCCCATGATGCTAATAAACATGCAATAATGCCAAACACAAAAATGTCCAGGCACCTGTACGATACACAGTGTTTCACCACATTTCTTCTTATTATTATTTTTATTTATTCCTGCAGAGTGATTAGATGTATTTCACAATGTAAAAAACAACAACAACAACAACAATAATTTCCGAGGTGCAAATCTGAGGTTCGGTTCTTGGGAAAGGGGGGGGGGGTGGGGGTGCCCGTAATTGCCTCAGGCGAATTTAGCAGGACTTAGGGGCTCCCGTCATTACGCCGCCATTGAAGTCCTAATGAGTGGAATTGTTATCTGAAAGATGGCCTTTCCCCGGTGCGGAGCTGCATTAGATCCAGACGGCTCATTTCCATTCCCCCTGTCATCTCTCCGGGAACGACGCGCGGTGCTTGAAACTGTTTATTTCCAAATTCAGGCCTCCTCCGCGGCAGCCATCGGCTTCAATTACCAGCTTTCCTGAGCGAAGCCATCACGCGGTCTGACACTGAGGTCCAACCTAATTCCCACCTTCTCCAAAGTCAAGAGCATAATGTGCAGATAAAAAAGGTGGAAAATAGCCTGGCCTTCATTAGCATGCAGAGACCGGCTGTTCATTTGCCTGCCGCGAATGGAAGTTCTGACACTCGGCGCCTTTCCCCCCGCAATGTAAGAACAGTCCTCTTCAGACTGTACGATGTCCTCACTGCTCTGCAAAGGTCACTGGGAAAGTCAGACGCCAACCTTGCTACCTGCTCTCGGTGGTCGTGGCGGTGGTGGGAGGGGGGGTGGTCGTGGGGAAGGGGGGTGGTGACGGCGGTTGTGTTGATTCTGGGAACAACTCATTACCTTTGCTGAATCAACATATTATTGCCGGCGTTCGGCCGCTGGAGCTGAATTGTTTACAAGTGTCTTTACCGGGGCGGGCAAAAGCCTCCGCCGGCAGGGCACGGGCGCACTCGTTAGCCGGTGACCCGGCAATTATGTGTTATCCGATACGCGGCGATCTGGATGGCCGTGTGACCAGGTCCGCTGGCCTGCATGAGCCCGGGTCTATTACTTCCTCCCTCTCCAGTCGCCCCCTCTGAATGCCTCCATTAGCCTTCCCATGTGTAAATTGTTGTCACCTGTGCAGTGAGCAGACGAGGGGGTGCGGCGGAGGGTGGGGGAAACAGCATCTCCCTGATTTCCTATGCATGAGCTTTTCTAATCATCCTGAGAGAAACGCGATTCCCTCGCTACTCTGAGGGGGGAAGAAAAAACCTCTCCCTGACAATCTGCAATCAATATGCAGGTCGTATTATTATTGGAATATTGGAACCGGTGGCGACCGAGTTCATTATATAAGCGCCTTGCCTTATAGGACTGGAGCGGCTTAAAGCAGGGGGGGGGCTGAAATGATCCTGACACTGGCTCGGGCCCCAAGGATGGGGGTTCAAAGTGCAAATTCCCCATTTGGTTCGAGGCTGAAGGATAATTTGACCTCTGAGACGGAACTCGCGCGAGTACAATTTTGTGTGGGTGTCAGCTGAGTTCGAGCCCCCCGAGTGTGAACCCCATCCCACCCCACCCCCACCTTCCCGTGCCAGATGAAAAATGCACTCACGCTCTCGCACAATCAAATAAACCTTTCATGCTACTGATGTGCCGTTTGACACGTGTGTTTACTCTCTTGGGTTTTTTGTTTTGCTCTAGTTTTTTTTTTTTTTTTTTTTTGGATCGGGTGAAAATGGCAAACGGGCAATGGAACAGTGGACAATTTGATTCAAATGTGCGTACAGGTTTGGGAATTAATGGATAAACAGGTCTCAACAGGTCTGGACGTGGAGGGGAGAGGATGGTAGACTGTAACAGAGCTGAAAATGCACATGGTGAGATGATATGAAGTGACAGTGCATCACCTGCACCTTTCACATTCTACTGCGTTTCATTATCACGGGTGTCTGGTGGCCTGCGGGTTTGTGTCCTTCCGTACGAAAATAAATCGCCAAATAGAAATAAATATCCGTGCGTTTTGTGTACATTTACAGTATGATAAGCAATTCCTATAGACAGTACCTGGGAGAAGTAAACGTCAAGTAGAATAACAATAAGGATAAATTCCACCACTGCTGTCATTCTCATCATCATAATTATCATCATCTTCATCATAATCACAACACATGTCCTTCTATGAGTGAGACCACTGCTTTGGGGAAGAGAGGAAGAGCTGTGGGGGGCCACGTGTGTTCTGTCTTGTTGGAGAGCTCTCCCTTTTCGGCAAAAAAGTTATGAAACGCATCCAAGCACAGGCCTTTGCATTCCTTAGTGGGAACGCTGGTGAATCATGGCAAAGAGGTGAATGTCATCCGCCCGGCGAGATGAAAGCGTCTCAGCCGGCCAAACAGTGGTATAACTTTCAAGGGAACTGTCAGGTGACATGGCGCCATCTGTCAGTGCTGCCTGTCACCTCTGCTTCAGTGGGTCTGCTTCCTCTGCTGCGTATTGCCCCCCACACACTGTCAATGCTGCCTCCGCTATTGCCTGTCACTCAAACCCTAGGGACCAGCACCTGTCTGTGCGGTAATGCTCTATCTTTAGCACTCTTCCACTCACCTCACACACACACACACACACACACCCACACACACACACACACACACAACACCCTCCCACACACAGGCACACACACACACACAACACACACACACACACATTTCACACACACACGACACCCTCCTACACACGCACACACACAACACCCTCCTACGCACGCACACACACAACACTCACCCACCCCCGCACACATGCACACAATACACCCACACTGCACACACACACACACACGACACCCTCCCACATACACGCACACACAACACAACACCCACCCACCCACCCACCCCCACCACACACACACACACACACAACACATACACACCCACTCACACAACACCCATCCACACACACACAAACACACCTCACACACACACACACACACACACACACACAGGCACACGACACCCACACACAGACACGACACACACACAGGACAAACACACACAGACACACACAGACACACAGCTTTTGTGTGAGCAATTCTGTGTAAACTGCAACAGTCATTTTACGAACTAAATAGTAATGTGGAGTCATCGTATTGGTGGGTTTTCAGTTTGAAACAGGGTGCCTGTTTTACCCCTGCATTTCCCAGACAGCACCCCAGAATGCAAGGCCCCAGTAGTGTATGAGGAGCGGAGCTCCTGGCAGTGGATGATGATGATGACGATGAGGACAAACGCAGGGCATCTCCACTGCACTCGTCCTGTGCAAGGTACAGTTTCCAAGGGCGTTCTTAAGGTTGTTTTAAGGGGAACATTTTAATAATAATAATAATATACGCCATTTAGCAGACGCTTTTATCCAAAGCAACTTACAGTAGTGAATGCATACATTTTCAGTATATGTGGCCCCAGTGGGGATTGAACCCACAACCTAAACGTTGCCAACACTGTGCTCTACCAACTGAGCCACAGAGAACCAGTATTGTAACATACTTTTACCACCTTCGACGGATGCACTGCTGTACTTGCAAACATTGATATTCAGAACGTCTCGCAATCCATTTCAGTTACACTGCCGTACAGAAAGCGCCTCTACCATCTTGTACCTCTGCCTCTCTGACCTTAGCCATCAGTGTTGCCCTTCTCGCCTAATGAGCGCTTTGTCCGTCATCGCAGTGCAGGAATGCAAGCAAGGATAATAGGTAGTTTACAAGACACTGCGCTATGTGCATTGTGTTGGCAGGTGCATTATACTGTAGTTGGTTATGTACAGATTACTATTGATTTGTACAGAATATGACAAATAAGCTCACTTGGATCAATGCACGTTTATAAAACACTTATAACCAGTTAATATGCCCTTGCTTAACATCACATCTTTTTGACATGACATTGTGTGTCAAAGTCCTATGTGGGTTGTGTCAGAGTCTGGGTAGGACCGATGCAATATCTGTCCTTTCTTTCAAAGAAAGAATGGCTCATCTCAAGTTTGAGATACGAGTTTCCTCTTCCTAAGAGTGTGTGTGTGTGACTTGTTGTTTGTCAAACATATAGAACACAAATATTCAACACCGTCATTGTTCTTATTACAAAGCAGCATCATTGAAGCTTTATGTCAGCTCTTGTGAATATTATTACATGTTATATTTTTCTACATGTTTTCATTTGTTTTCTTCTAGTTTGAACAAACCTGTTAGAATATAGTCTCTCAGTCCTATAAAATTGTGTTAAATTTAAAGTTATTCATATGTTTAGTGTGGTTTCAGACTAATTCGCAGATGCAAAAGACAATGCAAAAGCAGAAGCTGACAGAAGCATTGCAAAGCCCCACTTTGGGTACTGTGTTACCAAAAACAGTTAATTAAATAATTTTGGCTTTGCATTGTTACTTGCATGTTTTGCTCCTGAATTTTAGATTTTTAAAAAAATAATTGTTCTTCTTGTTCCTACTTGCTAGGGCTACTTCATTTGCCACAAGGTTGAGACCTTCAGTTGCATTCAGTTTGAAATGGGGGAAAAAAATACCTTTCTGTTTCAGCAGCTGGCAATGTGCAAAAACCCTTTAACAACTCGCTCAACACAGAAGGTCACAGTATTCTGTGTCTAGGCATTCATATGTATATAAGGCAGAGCGTTATTCACAGAGCCGGATGTTATTTACACACTAGGAAATGATCAGTGGACACTCACAGGGATTCTAGGAAAACATGTTTTGCTATTTAAATAATAATTTTTAAAAAATCGTCATGTTGAATATTTATTCCTGTATTTCCTTATTAATGGTCAGGTAAAGGGCCATTTCACACTTGTGCGTTACCGGGCGGAACTCGGAGGTAGGCCACCTCCCTGCTACACCCTATGCTTTTAACAGAGTACTTTCAATTCATATCAATCTAGGACAATTAAACTGCTTTACACCCACTGGAGCACATTATTGAAGAGCATCGGAAAATTATGCTTTACAATTAGGCATGATGAAAAGATCCGCTCGTTTGGATCCTTTTGTGCCGAAATTAGATTTAAAGCTCTCCCGTTCAAAAATTCACAAAAGGAACCATCATCCACTCCGTAAGGGCCCCTCTTCACCATCATCAACATCTTTGGATCATCTGGCCAAAAAGAGAAATGATCAGATGGGCAAAGATACATCCAAATGTATTTTGTTACTAAATACTAAATACCCCCCAATATTTTGGATTTTCAAAATACAGGAAAATACATTTGCAAGTAAACAGTATACATTTTTGTTTACAACTGTACAAGTGGCATAACATTCATATTTAAATAATGTACTTGCATACATAAACAAACTGTAGGTCTATTGTAATTATTACAGTGAAAACAAACCAAAAAAGATTTTGTGACATTTCCAAAACATAGGAAAGCCTAGGCAAGTACTAAAAATACATAAGACCAGGCAGGTGGGCAAACTAGGCAGGTCTATAGGTCTATAGTCACTAGTTAGCTTGCTAGAGCTGCTGGCTGTTAGCTAGCCAGTAGCCACCATGGAGCACTTTAGCCAAAGACAGTGGAAACTATTATTAAGTTCATCTAATACATTTTGCTTTACTTTTAGCCAGAAATTTAATTTCAGCCTAGCTAACATAGGTTATCCACTAGGTCACGACAATATCCACCATGGAGCCACTTTTATCCATAAATCATATAGCTAGCTATATTTGCCTCTAGTCATTCTTTCCAAATGGCTTTCAATATGCAAGACATTCAAGGCTACATTCTGTAAAGTAAGATATAGCTAGCTAGCTATATTGCAGCTCAAATAAAACGTTTAGCTTAGAGGGAAGCAGTCAAGCTGATGACAGGCTACAAACTTCTTCAGGGATGATGCACAACACAGACACGTCCAACGCAACAAATTATGCCTACATATCAGAATCATTGTAAGTAGTAGGCCTACTATTCTTTGTTTTTCATTCTATTCAGTTGTTGTTTCTCTATTTTAAAATACCTATTTGGGGCAAATGAGTGATTCCATAATTTCTTTCTTTGAGGAATTATGGTAAAGTTAACTCATTGCTGAAAGTATTTTGAAAACACAAAAAATATTGTTCTCTAAAGTATTTTGTTACAAAATACATGGTGATCCTTTCAGGCTTGTCAAATACAAAATACCCGAAAGTAATTGAAATACGCATGTCAAATACATTTAACAGAAACACTGCCCGTCCCTGAATACGGCACAAGAACAATTGTACAGTGTTTTTCCGAAAAGCACTTTTGGTCAAAGGACTTGAGTGAGTTTTGGAAAAACACTCTTCAATTGATGGCGGTTTGGCATGCGGTGCTGAGCCACGGCCCTTGAAACAATTCCGATTCCTTCGATCTTAGCCTTTAAAGAAATGGCTTTTTCAGGAAAATTCCTGCTTGTCAACATCCACTCCATTTTACTTTATTAACTTTACTTGCCATGAAATTGCAAAAAATGGGCTTTTGCACCTTTTTATCCACTTGACAGCACTTATCTAATTGCTTTCCTCCCCACTAGACTGTAGAGGAAGTGTTTGTGTATTGCTTTCAGGGACGATGAGGGGCTATGGTGTCTGTTGCTCCATTTACACGGAGGGACGAAACTCCCCTCTGACCTGAATTTAAACATCAAACACTCACTCGCGCTCGAAACAAGCCTCGAACATCAGTCACCCGTGTATGCAAAGCGTTGGATTACTTATTTAAAGCTGGAACAGGGAGGAGTTGTTAGTGACATCCTTCCCTGCCTGCCAATAAATCCCCACAGACTCCATTACTCTGAAGTGTTTGGCTGCTGCTTTGCCTGCTCTGTTCATTGTACTTAGTTATTTATTTTAAAAAGCTTTAAAAAATTAATTAGTCTACATGGTGGTTTTCTTCTTTTTTTAGTCAATTGCCAGCAAAACCATTGTTCGACCAGATAAATAAGCGTTTGAATGCGAATGAGTTCAATTGTCAGCCAGACAACAAAATTGCGACAGCGACTTCTTCCTTGTTAAATAACACCAGCCTTAACCTTAACGGGGCTTTGATCTAAATTTGACATGAGGTATTTCTGATATGTTTTTGGGGGGGGGGGGGTTGGAAGTTGACACCGTAGAGCCACAAAGTAAGACAGTTCTTTGTCATTCATATTTAATGTCTTTGGGAAGATTCACATTTGTATATAAATAATGAATACAGAAGGCTTTTATTATGCTTTTTTCCCACAGAAGAATGCCTCAAATACATTCATTTTTATACATATTAGAAGTAGAATAAGGATTTGAATTAAACTGTGAATGCTGCTGACAATCGACCGCATATGGCCTAGTCAAAGGACCAATAGGGGGGGTGGGGGAGGGGCATGAATCCAAAGGTGAGAAGAATACCAGCAAAAGACCGATAAAGCCAGGCAAACTACACAATAAAAAATAGTGTCAAACATTGCAAGTCTCTAAAGGGTAGAAAAAGGAGGTCCACGGCTGATAATTCCGATGGTATTAGTATTAACTGTTTATCAAATTATTAACTCCACAGATGTTTGGCTGCAGCTAAACCCTGGATCTGCCAAGCAAAGAAACAAAGGTCTGAAGGAGTCATTGGAGATGTGTGCGGAATATTAAATTAACCCACCGCCATTAATTCTCATGCAAATTCTGACCTCTTTTTTAGAGCATATCAATTACGCTGCATACTGTATCTAAAGGACGGAATGGGGAAAAGCAGAGGAACGGCATTTGAAAAAATGGAAACAAAGTGGAAGAAAAGAATATTTTCTGCTTCGTATTTGACCATTCCAGTCTCCCACAATAAGCGGGCAGTCTTTCAAATCAATTTTGAACTCCTAGTTTTTCAGATGTAGTTTAGCAATCAGGTCTGTTGGTGGCATTCCGTGCTGTGCACATTTGAGAAATAACTTTTTCGGGGCAAGAGAAATTTAGCTATTTGAGTTCATAATGTTTTTTTAACACTTTGTGAATTCACTTACTTTGAAATGGTGAACATAGTTTCATTAGGGAAGGTGTCATAGGCCTAAAACTGGGTTAGATCCATGGGTTTTTCAATAATAATAATAATACTTTTAAATATCATATTCCATTATTGTCAATAGTGTTTTCCATGCTGAACCCAGGTCTTGCAATACTACACTGTCCTTGCTCCTTGCAAATGGGCCAGCCCAGTTCGATTTACTGCTACATTGCCTGCAGATTTCTACCCAGATGGGATAGAATTCTGTCAGTACTTCCCTATCCCCAGCTTGCTTTGTGCAATTTATGGTATGAACATGTTATGGAAAATCGTGGCTATCATGAACATTCTGTCACAGGTGTAATTTGTCTTGTGTTAACTGAAGCAGCCTGGAGGCCCCACAAGTCATTCTTCTTCTTTTTGTTTCTTTGAAGCGTGATGTTTATATGACATTTTCCCATTTCTGTACACAGTCCTTTGCATTTTTGTTCAACACTGCAAGGTCTTTTGAGCTGCAAGGGTTGGGTAGTAGAGAGCAGACAAGGCAGTGCTCCATAGTGTGGTCTGCTTCACCACATTCACAGGTGGTTGGGCCAGTCTTGTAGCCCCATCCGGCCAGAGCAGCTTTTGACCGTCTCGTTCTCGTTCTCAGGCGGTTGAGTGTTTTCCACTGAGCCCACGGTGCCAGGGGGAAGGTCTTCAGTGGGGGGTATTCCCATGACAGTTGGAGGGGGGTCATTTTCAAGCTTTCCCATCCAGAGTTGGATTCTGGTTTCTTCCCGGGACTTTGTTAGGGGCTGGACATGGCTGAGAAAACTTCTTCTTGACTTTAGCTGCTGGGCTGGAGGGTGACATCCATGGAGGAGATGGCGTTCATCACTAGTAGCTTTTGTTATCTCGACTCGGCTCAACTCGACACAAGTCATTGAAAACAGATCAAATAATTTCTGTGCGCACGTGTGCGAGTGGTTGAACATATTCTGTAGCACATGTTTTGAAATCAAAAATATTTTTTTATTACTAAAAGGTCAGTGTTTGTTCTCACAAAACTGAGAAATGACCTCGTTGACAAGTGGGGACATTTCTCTCGACCTTTCTCATCAACTACATGTACTTGTTTTGACAAAGTTGTGTTCAGGTGAATGGATACATCAGTTTCAAAGAGCCTGACTACATTCTAATCAATTTATATATATATATATATATAAAGACTTTAACAATATTTTTTATTCATTTTTTTCCTCCTATGGAGATTACATAAATGAGACAATTTGAGACCATTTTTACCTTTCAAAGAGCCCAGTGGTGAAAGGATGCTGCAAAAATGAGAGCAAAAACCCCAGTTCAACAGCTAAAGAGCAATTTGATGAGGCTGCGATAGGGGGAAATTGCTTGATTAGGGTGTGCCTTTGGATGTGGCTGACAGTTAGAGCACCTCAGCTGTGGAATGTGGCGGTGCAACGAAAACACGGAGCTACGGCAGTCAAAGCGCGTCGTTAGGGGCTGAGACGAATGCTGAACTTCCCAAACATGGGACACGACGGACTGGTGCTGATGGACATTAACCACGGAATGTCATAATTCGCCGGACATCAGACGGAGACCCACTCATCAGCCGTCTGAAGCACAGGCTACGGCGGTGGCGAGCGCAACGGCAATGCACAATTTTGCGCCGTCTTGTCCCTCCCACGGTTATCGATACCAGGCCGTGCGATGCAACCAGACCATGGGGTGCATTCCACACACTGGGACAGCGTTACAGCAGGAGGAGCCATCTGGGAACCCAAAAGTCTTTGACACCTCATTTAGGTTTCAGCTTTCATGACATCGGCTCACCTTTGTGAAAACAGTACAAGTGGGCATTTCATTGTGAGAAGGCCAGTTTAGTGCCCCTCCAGACCTAACCTGGTTTGCCTAACCTCAAAAAAATGTGGTGATGTTCTTGGTGGTCTCAAAGCTGCTCCAGTAGCCAGAACTGTAGCACCAAGCACTGCTTACATAGTTCAGAGCAGGAAGTCCTGCCTGCTGCCATTGGAATGTACAGGCTATTCTCACTTCCCTTACATTACATTTGTCATTTAGCAGACACTCTTATCCAGAGAGACTTACACAGTTTACATTACTCTTTACGTACAATCCATTTATACAACTGGATATTTACTGAAGCAATTCAGGTTAAGTACCTTGCTCAAAGGAGCAATGGCGACGGAGCAACGAACCTGCAATCTTTGCATTACAAGCCCAGTTCCCTAACCATTATACTACACCGCCACCCTTCCCTGGTATGGTTGCGATATGATGTAATAATGTAATAAAAATGAAATGTATTTTCTTACACTCTCATCAGTTGTGAATCAGGAAACGTATGTTCCTACCATTTATTAATGCACATCTTGTAAGTATGCATTGTCCATGATAATACTATAGATGTTTGAAAAATGTTGTTTGTTTCTGTTGGAACAACTGTTGGAAACAGACGTCTCAAGGTGCTTGCTTTTCAAGCGGCCAGAGGTACTGCTCCCCCATACCTCCAGTCACTCATCACTCCCTACACCCCGCCCAGACCCCTCCGCTCCGCCTCCGCTGGCAAACTGACTGCCCCATCCCTCCGGGCGCCTGGCAGCCGCTCCTTGCGGTCTCGCCTCTTCTCTGTCCTGGTCCCTCGTTGGTGGAACGACCTGTCGGTCAGGACTGCGGAATCACATCCTATCTTCCGCAAGAGACTCAAAACCCACCTCTTCAGACTCCACTACCCCTGAACTCTGTCCATCTAGCTAAATTGTCTTCACCACTGTTTACTTGTTCAACACTATACTCCCCAAAAAAATAAAAATAATTCACTAACCTTTTCCTTCCCGGTGTTACAGGTATGGTACGCAGATGCCTGCAATGATGTCTATTGCTGTATTCCTGCACTGATCTCGTGCGCTAACTATGATTGTTCCTACCATGTATTAATGCACATCTTGTAAGTCGCTCTGGATAAGAGCGTCTGCTAAATGCTTAAAATGTAAATGTAAAATGTCAAGGGAAATCCCAGAAGGCATGGCTTGTATTTCAAACCTCACAAAAAAGTTACGATTAAGAAAATTGTGCGTAAGGACTGTAAGATGATATCTCTCACCGCTAAAATTTCAATGAAGTGATGCCCCAAAATCAATTCTGTTAAGAATCACATCACAATACTCTTAATACACAGTTGTACATAATAGGTCGTCCATTCATTAGAAGGTTTTGAGTATTTGAGCCAAGGTTTGTCCAGTTTATTGGATACTACCATACAGTACACTGGACTCCTTGAATAATTGTGTCTCAATGTCGCCACAGAACCTGTCCCAATAGGCAGTCACTGGTTAGAAAACTAAAATAGAAGCATGAGCGACTAATGTACATCTCATTCTAAAGTGATGAGTCATACATTTTTTCATCACGTTTTGGTTAAAAAAAAAGCATGGGGTGAAGATTGAGTCTGAACTGAATCTATTTTAAGGTGAAAGAGTAGACAAATGCACACTTTTTGAGGATTTCTGGAGGGGCGTCATTGAACTGATATATATATATGACAGACATGACAGATATTAGAGTACGTGGTTCATGGCTGTACTCTATTTTACAGTACCTGCGAAAATTGAAACACTTGATGCAATGTAATACGTTTATTTAGTAATTACATAGTTCAGAGAAACCCATAATTCCATTAATTACTCAATTCAACGTTGTTAATTATATCTACTTTACATATGCTAAAATCTGTTAATTGAAAAAACAGCAACTTTGAACTTCAGAAAAGGGACATTTTGTTTTGTGGGGAAAAAGGTTTAAGGAAATTAGATGATTACTGGTCTCATTTTTGTGTTTTAGTATTCTAATTGGCTTTATTGATGCTCACTAATATATTAGGTTGTATAGAAAGGAAGCCTGCTTTAGCTGCCAAATACATTTACACAAATATCTCAACAATTAGCAACTGTTAAGCTCCATTTGCAAAAAAAATTAAAAAATAATAGTAATTCATTAAAAAATCTGGGAGTACAGAACATTGGTGGCTGTCAAACAAAGTTCATGTTGAAAATATCCGTTAATTACAGGAGCATACTGACAGCATTTCCTGTGAAGAGTTGCCAATACTGCTAGATGAAAAACAGGGATCTCTGAAGGATGGAACAAACCTAAATAGAATAAACTTAATATTGTTCCCACCGGACAAAAAAATGAAATACCCTCTTGTGGTTTGGAGTACATAAAAAACTACTTGCGTATTTAGTTAAAAGCTTGAGTCTCACCGGTTTGAAATGTGGTGAGCCATTTGATTGTTTTTCATAGCTCCATACAAGTGCCATAGTAGAGAATAGCTAGTGCTACGCTCACAAGCTGGCTTGTATTCTTTTTTTCAGCTTCACTATTTCTGATTATGTGTAAAACCTTTTGGTTACATTCTAAATACATTCAGATTCAGATTCAGATTCAGATTCCTTTATTTGTTACATCTGTGATACTAGGTACACCAGAGTAAAAATCTTTTCAAATAACATTATATCATTGTGTTGACATTGATGGGCAAGAGTTCAATACATTTTAAATAACATATAAATGAGAGAAACTGAGCTGCTGAATGCATGGTAAATTGCCAGAAAACTAGACAATAAGTTACCTTGTACATTAGAACTGCAGTCTGGTGTTGCTTTACCCATCTATTGTGCTAGGAATAACTCACCACCATGTACAGTATTGTTAGCTGAGTATTTACTTTTTAAAATAAGATTATGCGGGAATATATGTGTGAGTATCAATGGTTTGTAGATTTACTGATGCTGTATTCTCTGATGGCTTCTCCAATAATCCACATCATTTTGCATGTAGTTTAGTCAATTTTATTTTTTTGCTGTAAAGTGGGAGTTAGCCGTTTAATATAATAGGAAAAAGGAAAAACATTTCTTATTAATTGTACTGTTGTGTTGACTCCAGGTGGGTGCTAAACAGTGACTGAGGTGAAGGTGAGAGTGAACCCCCTTCAAGTGCTTGAAACCATGAACAGCATCAAATTCAAATGTTAAATCACCCAGATTAGAAAGAACACACAAAGAAATGGCAAAGCCAATACCTTTAGCAGTCATTCGGTATATTAGAAAGTAATGCAAGTGCAAACCAAGAACAAACAAAAACATGCAGTTAGGATTTGACCACACCCTTTGCATTTAGATTAAACAAATCTTGTTCTCTTAAAGGGCACGTTATAATACTGCGAATGTGTATCACAAAGTTCCTGTAGAGGTTGACGACCAAGTAAAAACAGTTATTGGTAATCCAATGGAACTGTAAACAGACACCTAGGACCTCACATCACCAACAAATAAACAAACGGTTCAACAGATGTTTGCATATTCAATTTCACAATTGATTTATACTGCAACTGCCCAAAGAATCGACATAAAGTTCCACGTTGTGAAATGTCGCATTAGTCAGATGTTCTGCTCAGACCCAGACTTGTTTTATTTCCTTTCCCTAAATGGAAAAATCCTGATAATGAATTGCCGCTACTGCCGTCTTCAGATAACCTTGTGTTTTATTGCTGGCCAGAACCCACGGAACTCTGAAACAGATGCTGTTCATTGAAAGGCTATGTTTGCCCGGGGTCACAGCAGTGCGTAGCGAATAAAACAGTAGGCATGCGGAGATAGAGTGCTCTCTGAAATCCAGCAGATTGTGTGCCATATGCATTTTTCTGCTTTATTTGAGCCCCCTCGTGAAACACTGCAGTCCCTTTTGTCATGCAGACTATTTGATGGTTCAAAGAGTGAACTGGGCACAATGTAGGTCTCGGGCCTGCCCTTTCCCTAGTCCTCTCATGACACTGATCCCCTTTCTTTCAAAGTTGCAGAAATGTGAAATAAATCAATTAATATGGGGTTCCCAATAGGCCTGCTCTCATTGCAGGTTTTTAAAGATAACAACAACAACAAAAAGTTTGATTTTAACTTGTGTCCAAATTATATATGGCGTTGAGTCATCCATGCCGTCAGTGAGCAATTATTTGTGAGGAAGCTGTAAGAAATGTCAATATGTTATTCATAAGCTTTAATGCGCTGAATTCATGGAACGCAGTGATGGAAAAATAGCTGCCACGTAAAAATGTATGGTTAACAGTACATTTCTTTTGCAATTTTTAAAACACTGTTTCTGAAAGCATTTCTAATATTTCTTGAAAAAATCTCTTAATGTGAAAATCAAAACCTTGAACTCCATTAGTGAAACCTTCTGAGACATGCAAAAACTATTCCTGCTTTAAATCATATACTTTCTGCAATAATAATAATAAGCATCACTGAATGAATACAAGTCTTACTTTACTTTGCACAAATCATTTCAACGATGATGCAAGAACTAATATACATATGATGCAAGAACTAATATAATATACATATAAAAGCACATACATTACAGTTACATTAGGTCTTTTTTTAAGATCTATAAAATGCTTGACATTAAAGTGAATGAAGATAACACTTTTAAGGGTATGCATGGAGCATTTGGGTTCCTCATTCATGTCAAGTCTCAACTTTTAGTGAATACACATTATGTTTTCCTTAGCATTGCAGGCAATGTCCTAAGTATGTGACACACTTTGGGAAATAGCCACCTCGTCTGGTGAATCCATGTCCGGGGTGGCTCTTGCATAATGGTGGTGCATGTATTGCCCATTTAGAGTAGTGGGTCATAAGCCTTCCATCTCTGCGCTAGGATAAATTTGCACTCTTAAAGGAAGAAAAGCGGAGGATGGCAGGCAAACCATTGCAAGCTCCTTATGTGTGGCGAACTTGTCATTGAGATCTATTTAAATTGTGCCGAAGGGGATTAATACAGTTCTATTGAAATGAATTAAATTGTGGCATTGCTGCATGGTGGAAGTCCACATTGCTACACAATATGACAAGTAGGTGACATCAACAAGGTTACAGTGCAGTGGTATATTTTCAGAGTATGTTCTGTGAATAAAATGATTGTATGTGCTTTTATTTTAGGATTCCATTATGTTCGCTTATAGTACTGTTCACATGTGTGCAATAGGCTGCTGCCATGTTTCACTATAAAATACTATAACTATGTTATCACAGATATTGGTCTCTAATTCAGAGCAACTGCTTTGAGTAAAGATACCTCCCTGAAAGGAACTATCCCTGTTCCCTGGGTATAGAGTATATACTTTACAGAGAGTATTTAGTTATTATAAACTAACCAACAGCTAGCAACCTGATAACATCTTGCCTCCAAAGGCTGATACTTCCACTGTGCCTTGCATTGCCATGCCCTTTCAACTGCACACTTTGCCTCGAAAGAAAAAAAAAGGAAACACAAAAGTTATAATTCACAGAATATTCATCTTTGCAAGATTTATAATAGCATTTATATAGTGGAAAACCAAAGGTGAAAAAGGTGCCCAATGCAGCCACTTGCATTGATCAGTTATATCATGTTCTATAGCATGTGCAGTAAGCCATCAATAAAGTATTTTTTCAAAGGTGCAAGCTTCCACAATCGATTCACTCACTGTAGCTACAAGACCATGCTCACTATCTATCAACAGTGCCAACCATACAGACAGTGTCAATTAAATATATAAAAAAGGTTTTATAAACAAATAAATGAATGAACCAATTGCGTTTCGCACATAAAAAAATTGGTAAGTCCATCCATTGCTTAAAAATCTGTGCAAATATTATAACATTAAAGTGAAACCTATCCATAAGCATGACACATGATAATCAATGGAGGAAATCTCAAATAAAAGGTTACTAAACTCGAAGCTGTGATTTCACTATTATTCGACATGTATTGTGGTTATGTAACTAATGTTATGGCCATACCCCTACCATTTTAAATATTTGGCATGTGATAAGTCTTTTTTGGGGGGGGGCAAGGACCGTAAAATTCTAAGTACCCTAACTGAGCCTTAATCCTTGACCCAAGAGCGTTTGCCTTGCAAGCTTGCTTGTGCTTGTCTTAGCTGGCGCAAGCTCGAAGTCGGAGCAGTACGTTACTAGCCCTCCTCGTCTCCCGCGTGGTTGGATTGTTTACCAATGGTGCTTCCTGGGAAGCGGTGCTTATGACAACCGGAGTAAACACACATGTCGCAGCCGTTGGCCATGGCTTTCTGCGATAAAGAGTACTTTGAGAAAATCGGCGAGCTTCAACAGAATCTGCACGACAGGTAACCTCAGATGAATTTCTTGTTTTTAATGTCTGTCTTTATTTTTAAAAACCAAGAAGAAAGATATAACTGCATCAAAGAGGCCCGATAGCAGACCCCGGGCTAGAGTTGTCAAAGTTCCTGGTAGACAGTTCGCCAGCCAACCTTAGCCTGCTAGCAACACTAGCTAGCTACCACCTTTCTCGTGTAGCTAGCTAAGTTAGCTACGAATATAACACTCCTTTATCTAAATGTGTCTAAACATAATAATAACAACACGTGTTTGTTTCTAGTATATAACAGTGATGTTCATCATTGAATTAGGACCCCTGGAAGTGAGGAATAGCTCTGAATCTACGGGCATTCGCTCACTTGCTAATGAGCTATCTGACCTGCATAGCAAACGTGATACCTCGCACACCCACCCGGCTAGCTGTCTTGCTTAAGCTAACTTACCTCGGTAAATGTGGAATTTAGATAGCAAGCGAGACACTCACTGCTCGTACTGCAATAGTTCACTTTCTACCTTGCTACTCAAGGTAATTAGTTAGCTCCATGAACTTGCTAGCCCTCCAGCTATCCAGATCTGCCGAAACTAACGTTAAGTAGCTAGCCTGCCGGCGACTGGATGTTAGCTATGCAGCGATGCTAGCAGCAACGCCGGATCGCATTGCAGATGAGTGCACACGGGGCTACCGTCAACATTAGCCAGCTCAGTTAGCTACGCTAGCTACATTAGGAATAAATGTTTTTCAGAAATACACTGATTTCAGATTAATGTGGCTCAATAACATTCTGGCTAGCGAGGTGAAATACAGGATGCCAACATGTGAGTTATCGCAGAGAGGACAGTACGACGTAACTGTCTGTAGGATGTGCGTTACTGAGCGCGTTAAAGTTCGCTGTTTGAGTAAAAATGCCGTTGGAAGTTTTCTGTTACCCATTAACAATGTGTAAAAGCAGCGTAAACAGTGAGGACATGAACGTGACACAACATCAAAGATATGCAACATTATATTTCTGTTCTAAATATTTGCTTTCTTAATTAAAATGTTTCTTTTGTCACTTTGTCGCGAGCTAGTAGTTAGTTGTTCGGCTGCTTGTTCGTAATGTCTGCGGGTCCGAGTGAACCAATATGTGTGGCTAGTATTATTAGTACATTATAGTACTATAAATTATGTGTGAGCCCTCTGTGTTGACAGCGAAAAGAGGAGATTTGAGTTGGAAAGAGAACTGCTCGGCTTCGGCATTTCAGACCATGAAGGGTAGGTACATGCTGTGAATTTCTGTATGGCTTGTAGCTAGCTAATCAACTAGTTGCATTATTCTGTATAAATTACGAATTATGTCAAACCACGTTAACATAATCGAAAAGGTACTATACCCTGACATAATCTGACGACATTTTACAGAATAATGATGTAACATTTTATAAAAAATTATACTAATAAAATCAAATCTCATGTAACCAGTTAGTGCTGTTAGTGTTGCCTTGTCCTCGTTCCATGTAGAATTACATTGCTTTGACATCAGTGTTTGTTGCTGGTATGGCATTCAGAATTAAAATATTAGCAACAACACTGGAGGTTTCCGGTGGAGGTTAGGCCTAAATGTTAAAATACCAACGATACTGTACAAACTCTTAGGATTGGGACAAATAGGCCTACTAATTTGCCAGGGAAATAAATACCACTTCCTGGCAGTGTCTATCTTTTTGTACACATGTTGTTTGGATGACACTTGACCTCAGGAACTTTTCTTTTAAAACAATTAGGGAAGTAACTTTCAGAAATGCTGTTTGCATGTCATTAAATGTTGATATGATGGTACTTGCTACAAGTGCTCTAAAACCTTTGTTTTAAATGTGACGGGCATGTTGGTTTCATTTAATCCGTGTTGTAAACAAACAGAATTTATTGGTACTTCGCCAGGCCAGTGATTGAGTTTCCACAAATGTGACAGGTTAATGAAACCGTTTGCACCTCTACAGATGTAAGTGCAGCATCTTTCTGTATTATCAAAATATTTGGGAAACAATTATATATGTATATATATATATATATATTTGTTAGCAGGTTCATTTAAAACCCTGAGCGGTCATATTGTCATAAAGAATGACAAGCTGATCCGTTGGTGCCGGTAATGTTTGGAATGAATACAGATTTAGGGTACAATAGACACTAGCCCTTCAAATGAAAGAATGCATCTTTTAATGGTAATTCTTTTTGGCTTCCAGTTCCCAGATAAAGAGTGCCAAACTGCGCTGTTATCTGAAGCAGATTTGCGAACGAGAAAAACAAGCTAAGGCGAGGAACCTTGAGCTCCTAAGACACATGGAGCGCATAGAGTTGCACATGAAGGCATTGTGTCTCAACTACAGTGCACTCCATCAAAATAAGGTAAGATGTTTGTATGTGGACAGTGGGTTACATTGCAGCCACTGTGAAAAGCATTTATGCACATTCCCAGCACAATTTTGATCACTGCTGTGTTAATTGTAAGCAATTAAGATATGATTTAAAAGTGGATAAGTAATAATATATTTATAATCACAAGGTATGTATCCTACCTATGTGATGTATGTCATGTAAACATGAGCTGTTACGGATGCGTAATTGCGTCATGTTTCATAGGCTGCATTTGCTGTACATTTACTTTCAACACACAATTATTTTCTCTAGATGTTCTCCAGAGCAACTTGCAGCACAGTGCAGGAAACAGGCGCAGGCAGCTTTCAGCCTTGACACGCTCCTTTTGCCCTCCTGCCTCAATTTCAAATTTCACCGTTTTACTTCACAATCTGAGTAGAATGCACTTATTCAACCTCAAAGGCACAGATTGTGCTCGTGGGTAAAGGGGGGAGGAGGACGGTATTGCCAGCTGGCCAGAGAGATTTCAGAGAGTGTCGGCGCTTCCAGTGTAATGGGGGCCACAGCGAGCGTGCCCGTGGATGCAGAGCAGTTCCTCGCCGCCCCCGACGTGCTCACAGAGGTTGTAAACACAGCCCTCCGTGGCGCCTTTGCATCCCTCATACCCAACTCTGTTTGTGCTGACTTCAAGAGACATTCCTCTCAGAATGTTTTTTTCTCTCTTCCTCTTGCCAGGAATGGCATGCTACTCAGCCACACAGGAAAGTTTGTGCTTGAGAATCAATTTTCTGTCAAGCGGTGGTTGCCATGCAAACTGTTCAATAACCTTTTGTAAGAAATACAGTGCCCCGGCAATGAATAAAGCATTCTTGGGTGAAGGTGTGTGTACAGTACAGCTCAGAAATTGCAGATAATTATTTTCCTGTTATTTGAATTTAATATAATGTATATATATATTTAACATAAATGAAGGTTTCTCAGCAAGTGATGTCAAAGGAATTCCAGATAAAGGAGCACAGATTGTATTTCCATGTGTTTGAACGATCGAACACTCCATACTGTTTTCAGCTCGTATGTTAAACATTCAGCCCAATGCTAATTAAGTATAAAAAATCTCTGAGCCTACATCTGACTCTTTTATTACATTGTATTTTTTTGGCAGCAATTAAGATAATCTTACTTGATACCAATTTTGATATCAATCTGGTGTAAAACAGAAATTAGACACCACAGTAGCTTCACATTTTTTTCTTAAATAAACTACCAATGGGATCAACCTGCCTTTGCCCCTTTGCTGTTATTGTACTTCAGTTTAGAATCTGTTTGAACTGTTGTCACCATGGAGATTTCTCCTGTTTGAATAAATGCACAGGTTCCACTGGCATGCAGGGAAATGTTAATTATTACATTGTAGAGATTGTAACATAGTATTTCCTGATTGGCGTATTAAAAAAACAAACAAACAACAAATACGAAATTCCATTAACTCTAAGGGAATTTTCACACATTTTCTGAATGTAGCAACAGAAAAACACTGCAATTTTTCACAGTAAGAAAACAAAAAAAGAACAATTGCTGGTTTATCATACCCCAGTCATATTATCAGGGAGTCATATTATCCCTTAATGCTGAATAACAGTGCTCAAAATTGTAGTATCTAATTTACACAATCAGTTAATTATGTCCTACCAAATGAATTGGCCAATACAGAGAAATTGAAGTGGCACACAGATTAAGTTCTTAATTTTTTTCTTAGTCTGTTAGCTTGTTGGCTTTTTCCAATTGTCATTTTATTTTGAGTTTCTGTCATTTTTTAATCTAACATAGCATTTCATAGCATTTTGCATAAATCTCTTGTCATTAGAGAATGGTTTCAGATGAGTACTACGTATATTCCTGCAGTGTTGCAACGCAACATTAGTTTGTCTTCAGACGATTTTATTTGAACCACATTAAGGGTAATTCAGTTAAATCAGTTAAACACAAAACACATGCACGCATACACTATTAAATCTCTCCATTATTTTTATTTTTATTTACTATAATTATAATAATTTCTCATGTCGTTGTTGTTATTATTTGCTGGTGTACAGCGCAAATAGATACAATTCTGCAATACTAACAAATAAATGCAGCACTTATTTGCACTTGTTAGTACTGTCTTTGATAAATGGCACGGTGTGTTCTTGTTAATCCCACTGCCTTTAACTGTGCCATTGCACTGTTTAATTGGAGTTGGGATTAGGGCAGCCAGTCTGGCTACTCTGATAATTGATTAAAACTGCTGGCAGTCAGTATATGTAGGCAATTCCGTGGGGAATACCCGTTCTGTCTCACATTTGACCACACAGAATATCGCACAATGTTTTGTTTTATTTTATTTTACATTATTATCTTAAATGCTTGTGACATTCTTATTCAGCAAAATACGATCAGAGTGAATCCTTTCTTTTAAATCAGGTTTGGTCATAAGAAAAAGCCCCCTTTTTACTGTATCTTAAAACCAGATATGTTTCCAAGTTAAAAAAAAAGTATATCTCTGTTCTCGATGTTAATGACCAAAATCTGTAGTAGGTTTTTTAAAATTATTATTATTTATTTTTGAAAGGATCGTTTGAAATAAGAAGGGGAGTAAAATAATTAAACCATATTTGATTATTGCATTGTTTATTTGTTCATAGTCAGGCTGAGGACATAAACAAAATATTTCAAATTGGAATTTACTGGGATATTAGAAGTTGAGTGCTGGAAGCATATTGCTCACTGTTGTAAGGAAAAATAAAAAAGAGAGCAGAAAGCAAGGCACTTGAAGTGACTGAACGTTCACGAATTATGACATTTTTTGTGGAGATTCAGAAGCAGTCGTGTTGCCCGTGATGCGGCACTCCTTAGCCTTTTTGCCTAATTATACGGAGCGATATCACCAAGTGTGTCACTTCATCACTGTCAAAGAAAAGAAGAATCCCTGCATCACGCCGTCTCTCGAGCGAGTTGCACTAAAGAGCTTTCCCCTTAGATGCCCTACGTTGTGAATACAGGAAATGCTATTAAGCATATCGGGCGTTCTTAAACAATGACCGTGATCTAATGTACTTCGTAAACCCCGGTTTTATTATTGTCTTTGTCTTTGAACGTTAAGGGGATATATTTCCTTTTACTCTAAAAGTATTAGAGTAGTACGCTCCTGCAGTAGAAACCATTTAGACCTCCACGTCTAGGTTTTTATTTTCAGCCTTGGAACACAGAAAACATCTCAATTCTGTTTCTTTTTTTTTTGTGGGGGGGGCTGGGGTTGAATGCAGATTGAATGTGGCATGGTACCTTCTTGGAGTCTAGCACTGTCATGCTAATTTGCACTGACAAATGCACAACTTTTTTTGTTTGATAACTGGGAAACCAAAAGGACAACTCGATAAGTCTTAACTCTTTCGCAATATGTGTTTTTTGCCCCCCAGTTCGTAACAATAAACAAACAAAAAAACTGGACATTGCTGCATAGCAATCTGCATACCCCCATCCCCACCGCCACCCAAAAAAAAGGCATACATTTAGCTGTGTATCTGTAATAATGCAGGTGTCTAATCCCGGCAGTTGCATCTGTGTAAATGGTGTAGTTCAAGCCCATAGCTGCTTATTCCTTCACTTAAAGCAGCTAAAGCTCTTTTAGATGAAATGTCGAAGACATCTCATAATAACTTGGAGCATGCTGTCTAGAGCAGTCACTTGTGACTACGAGCAAACCCCCTCAGCTTGCAGATATTGTAATGAGCAAACCGGTACCATCGCTCCATTATGCATACAAGCCATTGCTGGCAGTGTGCATGTCCCCAAGGCTGCAGCATTCATTAAGAAAAGCTTACCGGGCCGAAAGCTGGAAACAGATGATAACGGGATATGATTTTCATATTTAATACATTCCTTGGAAGAGCACGCGCGTGCCACAGATTGATAGAAGAATCAATTGCTACTTTAGTGAAACACTTTCTACATTGCCCCGCAGCTACCGATGGAATCACTCAGCCAAGAAATTAACTTTTCCTCTTTTTTTTTTTTTTTTTTCTTTCCTTTTTTTACCTACTTTGTGGATCTGGTGGGAAGACTGCACGGTTTACAGTGAATGTTATTAAGCAGCTAACTGTTTGGTATTTAAGACTCTTATCAGAAAAGAAACAGAAGCCCTGCTTTTTGTTATTATGTTGGGTGGAAGGTTTTTTAGCCTTTTTTCCCCCCCTCCCTCGGTGCCATGGCCGACATGAATCAGAACCTGCGCAAAGGATTGTTAATAAGATTAAAAGTTAAAACATTGATCTCGTAGCATTCTTCTGGAAGGTGGTTTTGAAAAATAAATAAATAAACGGAATCCAAATCCAACCTTGACCCACATAAACCGTCGATGTCCTTTAGCAGAAAAAGCGATGCTTTCAAACACTGCAGAGCTGAATATTTTTTAAGGAGCACTATAACCTGTGTTACGAGTGCTGCGTTTCAGAAGATATTTAGCTTGTGTGTAGGAGAATAGGCTAAAGATTTGTAAGCCAAAGCACTGGGGGAATAGTGTAGGAAGCAGAATGAAGTTTCGCGATAAAGCTAGCTCTAAAAAAGATGCCATTGCCTATAGTGAAGGATGTCCTTGACTGTTTGACACCTTTTTTTATTTTTTATTTTTTACTATTTATTCGCTATTGTAACCGTTGCCAGTTATATTCTAATATGACATTATAGTATGCCCATATTCATGATGAACATTTCTCATTCAGTTGTGTTTTTCTGTGATAAGACCGTGTTAATGCCTTAAAATTGAGATGAATTTGTCCAACTTATGCACACTAAAATAGTTGCTGAAACCACAATACAGGACGACTACCATGGCATCCTTCCCAGTCTGAACATTTTAACTTCCCAGTAACGCTCCATTTTCATAGCTTTTGTCGCGCCAATATTTCCCCCCAACTCAGCACGTGTATAAATCGTTCTCTTCCCAGGGAAAGGCGTTGCAAGGGCCGGCAGCCAGCGATTCCTCTTCACATCTTGCTACGAGTCTGTACCACCCTGCCACCGTCTTCATGGGTCGCCAGACCCCTGGAGCTTCGCCTGTGGAGGCTCGAGCCACAAGGGCGACCTCCGATCAGACGTCCGCCGCGAAGCCTAATCGCTTCTCTCCTCCTCCTTCTCTGGAGCGGTCGGAGAGCGCCGCGGCGAGCGACTCCCGACGTTCGGGGAAGGGCTCCGACGGCCTAATCCCATGTCTGTCCAACGACGTCTTGGCCCCCGGTGATTTCCCAGCTGGCCGGAACGCGAGCACGGGAGGGGCGGGCACCGGACCGCATCGACGCCCCGAGCCGCTCTCGCCCCCTGCGACCTCGACGGCGTCCGAGGAAGAGCTGCAGCCCACGGGCGGTCCTGGGCGCGAGGGAGCCAAGACTCAGGCGGGAGGAGGCGTCCCGCGTGGCCTTTCGAGCGACGCGGGGGGCCACGGCGAAAGTGTTCCCGAGGGGGGTCCTCGCCCAAACCCACGGCTGTGAAAGAACGCCAGGCTGCAGGTTTGCGCTTTGACTCTTAAGGAAGGGGTCGCTCCCAATGTGTCCTCACGAGACTGGGATCGTTCATTCTTTACCAATTTAACAGTGTGTGCGATTAATTAATATGTACGTGTAACTGCCAAAATAAAGGAAGCACTTCAGTAAACGAGGGGTACTAAGTATGTTGAAGCAGGTGCTTCCGCTAGGGATGAGTATCGTTAGGACTTTTAATGATGTCGGTACCAATTCCGGTTCCTGTTATGGATCCGATTCCTTAACGATTTTGTTCACGATTCTCGTTGTCGCCTCCCGTGATATATCCCTCCAATAGAGTTCCAGACACTTGTAGAATCTATACCAAGGTGCATTGAAAATTGTTCTGGTGGCTCATGGTGGCCCAACGCTGAGACGCTTTAGACGCTTTATGTTGCTGCTTCCATTATTTTGGCGGCTACCTGTATAATATATGGTTTGCTATTTCAAAATTATTATTCTAGTTATATTTATTATTATTATTATTATTATTATGAGTAATTCTTGTTAATTGTACAGTTTTGCAATCATTTACTATATATAACGTACGGCATTTTCTTTCAGACAACGAGAGCTGTAGCCTTCCGAGTTCGAGTGCTGAAAAGAGCGTGGACTGCACTCTGAGCTCGGGCAGCGAGCTTCCTCTCTCTCTGAGCGAGGGGGGGGACCTGGCCGGGTCACCCAGGGGAGGGAAGGGAAGTGACACGTCCACGGGCGCGAGCCACGGTGGCGCCAAGGCCCCCGAGCAGTCAAAAGACGCCGAAAAGTCTGAGGTCGGACGGGAACGTCATCACGGCAGAACACCATCGCTCTCAAAGGCAACTGGGCACACGTGAGTGTCGAGTGCCTTTTGGTAATATGGTCTGGTTTCGGGAGGCAAAGCAACCTCCTCTTTTTAATCGTTAGGACAGTCGATGCAATCGTGAGTGGCTTAGCCCTTTTGACAAAACTGTTTGTGAATGAATTTTTTGTGTGCATTTCTTCTAAATACTGCCCAGGATTATTGAGAAGGTAAATGGTTTCATGAGTTTGCTTTGCCGATTTATACCCAACCAGGGTTATAAACTCTCAGTTGCGGGCGCCTCCTGGCTCCTAAAGCGCTTGTCCTCGATGCAGTGACCGTCCCCTTGTTCTCGCATCTCTTATTCCACACACTATATGACCTTGCTTTGTTCTGCCTTGTATAGTACGATGCTTTGGGATGAAATCCTCCGCAAATTAACTGTAGTAAAGTTACTGATCACATGATACGCTGACATTCACAGGGTCCTCCCAGCGTCAAGCCCCACACCTGCAGACATTTTACTAGCCATTTTAATTGTATCTGTTTATTTTAATTGTATTCTTAACAGCGTTATGTATGAGGCAGTGAGGGTTGGCAGAAAGGGGATGTATCGGAGTGACCAGAGAGCTGAACTGAACTGGCCAGGCCTGTTAATGTGGCTTAGCGATAAGCACACCGGGGACCTGCAGGAGACACAAGTCAGTCACGCACAAGACCTGCAGCTGGCCGCTGATAATGAGGTCGCGGCGTGTGGGAGGGGGGAGTTTACTGCTCTGTACTATACTGGATCTGGTGCAGTACACCTGGCACCTTGCAGGAAACACCTAATGGCAGACTGCTCAAACAGATGGAACTTGGGCAAATCTCAAAGATGAGCCTTAAAGACTGGAACTCCTTTGAGTGGTGCCCTGTTTGGGTGGGGGAGACGTGTACACAATGTGTACGGTGTGATGGTCATCTCCAAAATGGACCAAACCAGAAGCCCAATTTAACTCTACTCGGAACACACAGGGGTGTTGTAACAGCTGGCTAAAGTCCGCAGAAATTGATGGGGTTTTTTTCAGCATATGCTTGGGGAAAGTGCATTTTTTAAATGATTTGATTTGTACTATTTTTAAATTGTGCTTTTTCTCCTCCCGAGCTTCTCACATCCTGCTTGAGTGGTCTGCAGGTCATGAGCGATTTGGCACAGTCGATCCGCACATGTGGATTAAAGGCGACCGCAGGGACTACCTTCTGCCGTGCTTTCACTGGTCTTGCCATGCGGGAAGAGATGAATGGTTTTCAGACATTGTCAAGTGAAATTGTGCTTTGTTTGTTTTTTGTTTGTTATTGAAAAGATTCCGTTTAAAAAATTATACGCTCACTTCGCTGGATAGTCAGTTTAACCGTTAACCGACCGATTACAGCTGGTCAATCATTAAACAAAAGAACAAAGGAAATATTAAACTCACAATAATCACAAGGATTACCCCCTATTTTCATTATATTTGTTTTGTCCTGCCTGTATGTCATTAAGCCTTTGTTTTAGAACTGGAAATGATTCACTGGAGCCTGTAGACATTATCAGTTTCAGTTTTGTTCTTTGCTTGTACTTAAAAGTAATGAAAAGAAAAGTGATGATATTGATGATCAGTCTTATCATTTTTGCATTTTACATTTTAAGCATTTAGCAGACGCTCTTATCCAGAGCGACTTACAAGATGTGCATTAATACAAGGTAAGAACAATCATAGTTAGCGCACAAGATCAGTGCAGTATCTTATCAAGTTGCATCTCTCTTGGGGCCTCCCGTGTGGTCCAGTGGTTACAAGGGAATACATGTTTTTATATATGAACTAGAAAATGAACAATTGAGCAAGACATTTTTTTAAGAGGAAACATTTTTCACATTATAGGCAGACGTCTGTCAAAGCGTGACTTTTGAGGGACTCTGGGAGAGCACTGAGCTCCCCATTGTCGCCGTGGCGCTGGGCTGTATGGAGGCTCGCGGCTTTGATGTACAGCTCGGCGAATCGGGCGCCTGCCCTCCGCTGCGGCCTCACTGTACGCTGTACGCCGCTCTGTCGCGCGAGGTCAAGGTTAGCGTTCACATCGCACTTCCTATTCAGCTCGCAGGCCGGGGTCTGAGGCTGCGCGATTCGTTCGCTTATTCCATTGTGACTTCCTCATGCTCGACCCAAGCACGCGCATGCATGCGAGGCATCTCTGAACCCCCACCCCCTCCACCCCACCCCCGGCTCTTCCTCAGCCCCAATAATGGCCCCCGACCACCAAAGTTCGCCATCTTCCTCCTGCTTGCCGTTCCGTCTTTCATCAGAGGTGAAGGCCTACAGCTCGGAATGTTGACGTTAAGGGATGGCGTATTGGGACCTTGTTGTGTCGTATGATTTCAAATGCCTATTGACAAATGCAATGCGGTAATCGGTAGCATGTTGTGCCCTACAGCTCACGTGAGGCTTTGGCCCGTTGGCAGCAATCACATTTTCAGACTGTGTTATGTGCAGTGTACGTAAATTTGCAGATGCGATCGGTGCCATCGATTGACCGTTTTGATCCGTTGTGGTAAAAGGGAATCGTTCATTTGTTCTGGAGTGAATATTAAGATGTACAGTACACACGTGAAAGGAAGTGGCTACCATACAGTCGCTCGCTGTTTATAAGCCGCTTCCTGACAAACGGCAGCCCCTCTGAATGTGGCGCGATGCTGCTGAGAGATATCTGTATTTCATTATCAGGTACTCCAGGGCCACGGCCTTTGAGCTGATAGCGTGACCACCTGGGACTTTTAGCCTTTATCCTTCCCAACCTCCATGCCTGTTATCACAATGAAGAGCTACTTCACACCTGCCCCCGATACCTCTACAAAACCAGAGTGTTCAGAGTCAACACTTACTATCATGGGCAATTTCCCTTTTAAAACATTCGAACAAACAGTGTTTTCTGTTTGTTTAGAAACGTTAACCTCCCTGTAACGGCGAATCCTTGCTATTGTTGTTGTTGTCATAGCTTGACATCGGCAGCAGGGCAGTGGTCGTTGACTCGTGTGTACGTGCAAGAGCAGCGTTTGAGAGACGGACACCAGCGCTGGTTTCGAAGGGCTCTGTTAAATGTGCAGACGGCACAGTAGATCCGCTAAGGGCGAGAGTGGCTGGAGAAGCCGAGCGGGCGGATTTCAACTTCCTCTCCCGTGACTCACGCGGCACCAAGGTGTTTCTGTGATGTCGGAGCTACGTCGTTTTGACGCAAGTCCCACTCTAGATCTTAAAGGAAGCCCAGGCACTTCGCTTTATTAACATATTACATCCCCTTTGTTGTTTCATCTGCGTGAAAAGAAAAAACTCGGCTCTGCATTTAAAAAAAAAAATAAAAAAAACCCACCGAAGGAAATGCATAAATGGAAACACTTTTCTTCCCCCTCCATTTCACGCGACATGAATAACATCTTGTGGGACGGGCGGTCACACCTTAGCGATGAAGATTCTGTGGCGCACCTGAGGCGGGGGGTGGAGTGGGGGGGGGACACCGAACTGAAGAAAGGGTGGGCGGGGACCCCAGACGCCACTCGCTCTGTGGACCAATCGCAGCTGTGGTGCACGCAACACAGTCACTTTCTCTTTTTTTTTATGAAAAGGTCTCTTTTTGAAGAGCGCAGACAAATAAAGTGGAGAGAAAGATGATGACTATTTCAAGGCCCCCGCTAGCGGGGGAAAAAAGGCAGTGCTTTGGCCATGCTACTTCAGCCGCATTGAAGAGGACTTAGCGCAGATGGATTGTGCACTACAGAATGTCATGGATATAATTCAAGCTGCCAGCTTAATCAGGATGTTACCAGGAAACAACCTGCAAAAGAGAAGGACCAATTGTTTGTTGACCTCTGACCCCACCACCCCCTCCACCCCACCCCAAGCCCATTATAGATTGTCATAAATTCTTTTTATTTTTTTCCTTTTATGTTGGGGGTCTCAGAATCTCTGCTGGGTTTTTTTTTTTTTTGGGGGGGGGTTGGGGAGTGAATTCAATGAGGGCCACCCAGAGCTTAATACACAA
The DNA here is from genome assembly GCA_029706075.1 of Aldrovandia affinis. Lineage (NCBI taxonomy): Eukaryota > Metazoa > Chordata > Actinopteri > Notacanthiformes > Halosauridae > Aldrovandia > Aldrovandia affinis. The sequence continues at coordinate 844,479 of JAINUG010000141.1, forward strand.
GAAAGAGGTGGGTTCTCAAAATCCTTGCGCGTCTGGTGTATATTTCTCATTTCAGAACCAGAAATGACTTGATTAAAAGTGTAGCTATAAATACCCCCCCCCCCCACCCAAACTCTTGGGGGAGGGGGGTATTTTCCTGTGTCCATGCAATTAGCCCCTTCCTGTTTACTGGAACCAAAAGGCCGACAACATATGAACGGGGAAGAGGGGTTCTTGTTGTACATTGTATAGTATTGTATAGTCATACCTCTCAATCATTAAATTCAAAGGTAAATGTATATTCGAAAAAAAACTAATCCAGATGGGCTGTCATATTTGGCCAGCCCTGTGTATATTTGCAGTTCCATGGTGCGTTTTTTTTTCTTCTTTTTCTTTCCCCCCCGGGTGATGTTCTAAGATTTAATATTCATTATGTTTCACTTTGATCCAATGTGTGCATCTTCCTCCTCTCAGAGAGCCGCCAGAACACGAGAACAATGACGGGATTTACTTGCAACTGCAGGATGTTAGCCTTTCCAAACGAGGATGGGTCTGTTCACACCAGTCTGCAAAAATGCATTTTCCTAGTATTTTGCGCTTCGGTAGTCGAATGAATTTTAGACAGAAAAATTTGCCTTTCAAAAAACTTGTTTGTTTTTGAAGTAGTCGTTCATTGAAAGCCATCTCATCCTTCAAAACCTTATGTTTTCTAACAAGTAGGCTAAATGTTTCAAGTGTTTTGCGTTTCGGTAGTTCAGCGAATGCACAGAATGAATTTTAGAGCAAAAAATTCACCTTAAAAAAATATTTTTGTTTTTGAACTATTCTTTCATAAAGGCCCTCAAAACCTTATTTTATCTATATCTGAGTATGTCTATAAGTATCTACATGATACTATATAAGTATCTGAGCTCAAGTCTGGCTGGCACCAGCCATTCTGTTATTTCTTCAGCTGGGTTCCTTGTTTGGAGAAAATTTTGTTTTGTAATTATTTGCCTGCCACTTGCCCATAAGCCAAGAGTAACAACTTCCTTTAAGGGGGTGAGCTGACCCTGTGCATCCTCAGGACAGCTTAGAGCGAGCGCTCCCAAACTGGTGATCCCTGAAAGGGTCCCAGGGGGACATTTTTCCCCCCTTAAGGAGCATTTTGTTTTATATTTCTATATTGCAAAAAATGACATTCATTCGACTTTCTGATTAAGTAAGTAAACATTGTCCAATTTAGACATCCTTGGTAATATTACGATTTCCAACATATGTTGTACTGAGTAGCCTGTAGCTACATGGCTTGTATATGTCCATGGTTCTGTGTGGCTCAGTAGGTAGAGGATGGCACTGACGACGCTTTGGTTGTGGGTTCAAGTCCCATTGGGGCCACATATACTGAAAAATGTATGCATTCACTACTGTAAGTCGCTTTAAATAATAGCATCTGCTGAATGGCATATATAGGTCCAAATACTCCAGAATATAGGCCATCATGGTTTAGACATGCTTCCATGGTCTTGTGTGGCTTTGCGGTCTGAGTGGGCGTTGTGGATAAATGTCTCAAAAGCATTATATGGCAATTTTTTGTAGCTGATGATGAGGGGAAACAAAAACAAAAAAGCAACGTGCACAATGCTTGGTGTTGTGGAGTAAGTATGCTGCGATCCATATCAGAGAAATTGACTTTTGTTTTGGTTGTTTTCAGACTGTCGCTGGAGGGCTTCTCTCGTTTACTGGAGAGCATTGAGGAGAGGCTGGATGAGAGAGGAAAAAATGTGTACGGGATCTCGTCCGTCAGCGAGCAACGTCTCAGCCGTTTGATAAGGTAAGCGGTTTTTGTTTTTAAGAGCGCCTTTATTTGTCTTGGGAGTGAAAATCTTTTCAGTGCAGCATGATAACTGCTGATATAAACCTACAACGGAGTGCACTATCTGGCGTGTGGAGGGCTCTCACTTAAAATCAAGTGGCATTATTTGGCACCAGGAACACTTGCAACAATTCACCCTTGTTTCCAAGGGCCTTGGTTTTCTAATTATTCTGTGTGTTTCTTCCCCCTCGTAAATGGCAGTTGTAATGTTGCTTTAATGCTTTTTTTTTGTTTGTTTTGCGATGACCTAGTGAACTGTGCTATGAATAAAAAAAAGCAGAAATATGTTTAGATCATTTCTCAAAGCATACTTTAGTTTTTGTTCAGTTGGGAATTTTTTAATTAATGTGAAAAAGCAAAATAAAATAATAATTGATACATTTTATGTATATTTATATATGTATATATAGAATTAAAATTGATATTGTTGGGAAAGTATGGGGAATGGGAATGATTTTAGTGACACTGTGTAATTACCCATGGTGCATTGTTTCTTGTCCTGGGGTGGGGGGGGGAGGCTTCCAGCTGTTGCCTAATTATGCTCTTCTTTATTAGTGCTTGTTGGCGTGTTGCTGATGTTCGGTAGCCTTCTAGACACACTATTTAATGTGTGCATACCCACCCCACCCCCCTTACCCCCACGGGCTGAAATCGAAATCAGTCGCGGTGCGCAAGACTTGAGTCCACCGCCGCCAGGGCGATCTGAAATGTCGCCCGGCCGGCCGAGTCCCCGACTCCGTGGAAACGGCTCACGGGGGGCTCTGTGTTCTGCAGCCTTTGCAACAGGAAGGCTCGCCTGAGCGACGAGGACCTGGAGGACTGCGGAGCTGTCGCCCTTCACCAGCTTCAGAGGTTGTCATGGAGCACGTCAAAGGGGTGCCTGTTACCCCGAGAGACCGTCAGCGCTAACTGGAAGGCGGCGATGGCGGAGGAGAGCAGAATCAGGTGAGGTGCACACTCTTGCGCCGACCCGGAGTCCCATTCACTCTGATGTGAGCGGTTTATTTATTTTTCATTTGCGGTGTCGGCTTGTCGCACGGCGTGTTAGAATTTACGGCAGCTAAGGTGACGATGTGGCAAAGAGCCTATTACGATATCTCTGCGTGGGTAACACGTAGAGGCTGCTGGTAGTACGGCTGACATTAACACTAATAATGTGTCTTGGTGTTGTAGATATTGTACTATGCTACTGTTGACAGTTTTGTCTCAAGGTCCGTTTCTGTCATCGTTTCGTTACTGTTTATAATGATATTTGGGAAAGCCGCAAAAAAATGCGTGATATGTTTTGAAATGTTTACTAAAATCGGTTAATAAAAAGGGCTACTTCCAAATATTTAGCCTTATATGTGATTATTTTTAAACGTTATATAGAGCCTTGCATTTACACCTTTTGCCGGGCTGAGGTGTTCACGGACAATAGTTTCAACTACTCCCCCGCTCCCAGGTAGTTCATAGATCCAATAAAAATCTATTCCCAGTGGCGAGCAATTCAAAACGGGAATATCAGCGTTTCACCAGAGTTCAATGCACCGATCTCTGATTAAAAGGTGAAATACCCTTTTCAGGCACGTTTTGTTGGAGAGAGTGAAAGGACAGGGAGCGGTTTCCATTGTTGAGCTGGGCGCTTTTTTCCAGACACCTACAATATAAAGGTCACAAGGGCAGTATCCAATGGTAACGATGTAGTGAACAAACGAGGTCACCTATCTGTGACACTCGTCCTTGATTGTAAGGATGCAGACCCTGAACTGAGAACTGACGGGCATAACTACACCATTGACTTCTCAGTACAACCTTTTTGTTTGACCTCCCGAGATAATTCAGAACTCGCTTGTAGAGTTGGGCAATATCCAGATTTTCATCATACAAAAACACTGGGGTGTACAGTGTTACAGTTTTTAATAGAAATGATTTAATAAATGAATGATTGACGGCTGGGCTGTGTGAACTCTTGGTATAAAGTACCATGTCTTACCACAGGGTTGAAGGATGGCGCATTGCACATACAATGACTCGCATGTCATTTGGGTCACAAGATTGAATTAAGTGCTGTCCATTTTATGAGGTAAACAAATGACTGGCCATCGAGCTGGTAAAATATCTGGACACAAAGAGAAAAGAAAATGAAACTAGCTAGCTAGTTATGGTGATTTGTGCATCTAGCTTAGCTAATGTTAACTAGCTTCATCTAGTTAGCAAACAACATTAGCATTAGCGCCATTAGGGACTTCATTGACACTACCTTGCACACACACATATGACATTCTCACATAACATTGTTTTTTCACGTTTATATATACTTTTCACGTTCGTTCATAACATATTCAATACACATATACGCATGGAACACTCAAGCACATATGTGAGATGCTTCATGTCTATGTGCATTTGAACATTTTGTTTGTATGAGCCTTTCATATGTGTGAGCTAGCCAAGTTATCTAGCTAGCTGGCTGGTATGGGCATCTTTCTTAATTCGCATACACTAGCTAGTTATTAGTTACTTTTGCTATTCTTTAATTATGTTTATGATTGCTAAAAAATGACACCGAGACATGGTGTGTTAACTCCTGTAATTCCTAATGAATTAATTTTAACAATGAAACCTCTCATTCGGTATTTGGCAAGGGATCACACAAGAGGCTCATTGTTAAAATGAAGTCAGTAGGAATTACGGGAGTTGTTTCAGAGTGGGTTCATAATTGGCTACAAGGTGGAATGCAAAGACTGACAGTAGGCGGGGGTCGTATCTGACCTAGCTGCTGTGGGCAGTGGAGTCCCACAGGGATCAGTGCTGGGACCTTTTTTCAATATATTTTGTTAGGTAAAAAAAATTGAAAGCTGATGATATAATTTTAAGTTGTTATTTTTATTTTATTTTATTTTTATTTAACCTTTACTTATACAGGGAAGCCCATCTGGCACAGAAGCCTTGTTTCCAGTGGGGCCCTGTGTGTCAGAGCATATCAAACATACAGTAAATAAAAATTACAGTTAAAAAAATACAAATAATTAGTGTTAGTAATTACTAATGACTAATTGCTACTAATTACTACTAATACTAATAATAATAATTTATAAAAATATTAGTAATAATACTAATAAGGAAAAATTATATTGGATATTAAAAACATGTGCAGTCCTCAATAAGTTGTCTGGTTACCAAGGATTTAGAAGTGCTTAATGATACTAATGCCGTTTTCAACACAGTGGTATTTCCCTCTGCCTACAGGGCCTGCTTGTCGGCCGATGGAGCAAAGTTGTGGGAGCGCTGGTTCAAGCACGCCGTCGTTCTGCGGGAACGCGGCGTCTACACCGCCGACAGCATCGCCAGACTGTTCACGCCGTCGCTGGTGGAGAAAGGTGCCTCTTACATCCACGAGGTAACGTTTTTTTTTTTTTCTGCCTCGGTGAAATGCCGCTCAACCGACCATCTGCGATTTCATTCAACTGCGTCAGCTGAAAGTCAAGTTTTTTGCGCGGCCGAACGTTAGCCATTTAAAAAAAAGGAAAGCACTGCATTCACCGCCGTGCGTGGACGTTACCTTCTTTGTGTCCCGCCAGAAGAACAGGGACGGCCCATTCATCAGATCACTGCACACGGAGACCTTGGCCAAAGCAAAACTTTGACCCGTGTGCTAATCACAAATGGCAAGTCTCTGCCTGGTGTCTGTTTTTAATGTCCCTTGCACTTGCATTGACCCACTGTGTTGTTCTCTTATTTGATTTTTTTAAAAAGCATTCAGTATTCAGTTTGTGTGGGCCTACGTACAAGAAACAAACATTAATAGACCTTGTATCGGGTGCAAGTCTTGGAAATTCTCCTTTCATTGCCTTTTACGGTGTAGAATGTCCAATTGACTGAACAGAAAATGGAAGTGAATGTGTGAGGCGAAGGCTTGTGCTAAAAGAAAGGTCAAACAGATCGTTATGGCCTTCCATAGCATGAAGGCTATGTAACGCTCCGACCGTCTCCATTATAAACCATTATTAACCCCTAATTATGGATCCCATCAATATTGCTATTACAAGAGAACTCTGTACTGATATATGTATGAACTCTGTATATATGTACGGATATATCTAGCATATAAAAATGTTGTAAAGCTTTGCACTTTACAGACGAGTAGCATCTCAGGAAGCACGACGCTAATACGTAGGCTAGCACTGAAGTCTTGGAAGTAAGGAAGGAATGAGTTTTGAATTAAACGTTTTACGAGGACAATGGAAAGAACGCGGCTGCAGTCCGTTTTAATGTTCCGATGATTACGGTTGCAATCGCAAATGGTGCTGCTTTGCTATAGTGCAAGTGCGAAAACGCATTACAGCAAACGCAGCAAGCTACAAGTAGCTGAACACGTATTTCTGTTGGCACATTTATTTATAACTGCGAACAAGCGTCTAAGCAAGTGTGAGTCAAGCTTCGATGGAAGTAATGCTTTTATTTATTTTCCTGCCATTGGAGTGTGTACTGTACTGTGACTGGAATTCAGTCTAATCAGAGTGGGGTCTGTCCTTACCAATTAAGAACAAACTTGAGCAAGTTACATTTTTACATTTTAAGCATTTAGCAGATGCTCTTATCCAGAGCGACTTACAAGATGTGCATTAATACAAGGTAAGAACAATCATAGTTAGCGCACAAGATCAGTGCAGTAATACAGCGATAGACATCATTGCAGGCGTCTGCGTATCATACCTGTAACACTGGGAAAGAAAAGGTTAGTGTGTTTTTTATTTTTCTAGTGTAGAACAAGTAAACAGTGGTGACGACAGATTGACTAGATGGACAGTGTTCAGTGGTAGTGGAGTCTGAAGAGGTGGGTTTTGAGTCTCTTGTGGAAGATTGCAAGTTTTAACCTATTTTGTTACTAATGCACTGTTTCGCGGACTGTCAAACTGTTCTGCGGAAGTAACAGAAGAAGCAAATGTCAGGCGGTTCAGACGTAGATGGTTCGTGCTCAGTGTGGAAGGCAGAGAAGATTTCCTCTTTTGTCCCCGTTGTAGGCCGAGGCGCTGCTGAGGGCGCTACTGGAGGAAGCCACCGGGGGCGCCCTCTCCGTCGAGAGTGATGAGTCATCCAGCGGTCTGCCGTCGTTCCTCCTCGACGGCGGTGAGATCAGAGCAGCCAGACCGGCTCATCGGCTCGACGCCTCCGTCCGCGGGAAACAAGGTCAGGGCGTCGCGTGGCTCCGGCGGTCGCTACAAAGCTCGTCCTTTTCATTGTGCTGTAATGCCATCGCACTCATTTTACATCACATTTACATTTTAGGCATTTAGCAGACGCTCTTATCCAGAGCGATTTCTTTACATACAATCCATTTATACAGCTGGATATTTTACTGAAGCAATTCAGGTTAAGTACCTTGCTCAAGGGTGCAACGGCAGTGTCCCCACCTGGGAATCGAACCTGCAACCTTTGCGTTACAAGCCCAGTTCCCTAACCATTATGCTAACACTGCCGCCCACTCCGGACCTTGACAGAGCCCATTAATGCCAAATGGGGCGAACAGCCCTGAAAGTCATAGGTGTGATATCCAGTTTGTTTAGAATTACTGGGTGATCTATTTCCTAAATGTGAATTATTCTCGAGGGCAATTTTGTCATTAACAGTAGTTTGTCGTACACAAATGTAGCTTTAAATGGGCTTCCTCCTTAAAAAAACTGGTGCATGAGTTTGTTTGGTTATCTATGTACGTGACCTTTTCTCAAAATAAATCGCTAAAAGGCTAGCAGCTAGCAGGTTAACTAGCAAAGAAGTCTAACGAGTAGTGATATTCCCTTGTGCACTTTTCCGCTGTGGTATAACATGACTGCACGTGCGGTTTCAGCCAATCGGCATCCAGAACCGGAACTGTAGACAAACATATTAGTAACACATACGCATCACTCCCCAATGCCACTACTCAAGGAATTATTTCAGTGTCACAACAAACGCGGGTACATACAACAGCGTGGACAGGCACTGCTCAGGTGGCTGCGACTGATTTTGTGGATCCCCGAAGTTCCTGGCTGTCGCCACCTAGTGGTAAAAGCAGGTCACACCCATGAGTTTGGGGGAGCTGATCACTCTGCGGGTGATTTGGTGAGCCAGGGCACTGAATCGCAGCCAGCCAAACGACCCATTTGTTAGTTTTGTTCCACAGACAGGGAAGTCCCCTGCGCGAGGTCTTGGAAAAGGAGGAAGGATGGGGATTGGGGGATAGTTCAGAACACACTGGTAGTGCGTTTATGTAGCCTCGGTCAACTGCGTTGGCGAAATCCACTTTTTAAAAAAGTGCACTTACTCTTGTATTGCTTGCATCGGCCATACATGTATACTGTGCGTGTGCCTGTGTCTGTGTCTGTGCGTGTGCGTGTGTGTGTGTGTGCGTGCATGTGTATATATATGTGTGTGTGTGTGTGTGTGTGTGTGTGTGTGTGCGCGCGCATGCGAGTGCGTGTGCCTGTGCGTGTTTATGTGTGTGTGTGCATGTGTATATGTGTGTGTGTGTGTGTGCGTGTGTATATGTCTGTGTGTGTGTGCATGCGTATGTGTGTGTATATACATTTTTTCTCTGCTGTAAAGCACTTTGGGCTGCAATTTTGTATGAAAGGTGCTATATAAATAAAGTTTATTATTATTATTATTATTATTATATAAAACTCATATTATTATATTGATATTTATATTGTATGTTTTAGACAGTTTCGGCCTGTCTTCATCAAGCCCTCCCATTCGCGGGGGACACAGAAGCGGGAAACAAACGAGTCCCAACCTTCGGCAAGTCTTTTCTGAGCTCTTCTCTGGGGCCTTTCTTTCTTGCAGGACAACAAAGCGGTGAAGAGGACAGCCGGGAAGAAAGCTTTGTGGAAGAAAGTATTCCCATTAGAGGTAAAAAGGCAGCGCGGGCGGGGCCCGCCGTGGCAGAGTCCTCGCACAGCACACCGGGTAATGGGCTCTTTTTAAACGGGACGGCTGTGGAAGGATGATCAAGGTGAACGCGGGGGTCAGACTCCCACCTGAAGAGCTGCTCAGTCCCTCTAATTATCTTGGTGGAAACACAGTGCACGTTTATTTATTTTTTTCTCTTCCTTCCTTCAACCGGGTCGGAGCGGAACAAAATTGATCATTCATCCTCCCCCCCCCACGGCATAATGTACCAGGTTTAATTGTCGGGACGCCGAGTGCAGTAAAAGATCTGTCACTGGCTCTCATTATCTTCTAAACAATGCTGTGCCGGAGCGGACTTGAAAGAACCCGGCGCGGTGCCTCCCCCGAAAGGGCCCGGGGTACTGGTCCTCCCCCCCCCTCTCTTCCGGGCCTGAACCTTAGAAATGTAAAATCATCAATTATTACACTTGGCAATCTGATCTCATACCGAGCCGTTTGAGTAAAGGCATCCGAGGCGGAGAACGACAACAACAATAAAAACGAGTAGTCCAGCTACAAATTGCGACTAATCAAAGGCGGCGGCGGCAGCAGCAGCAAAAATAAAACATAAAAAGTGCTTTGTGGCACATCTAATAGACCTGTACGTGCGACTGGGCAGGGGATTAATTTCGGTAAGTACACAGCGAGCAATGTGGGTGTCGTGTCAGGTGCATTTCAAGAACTAAAGATTAAATGCGTTTTGACAAAGTAAATGGCTTTTTTTTAACAAGTAAAAAACCCCACAAAAAAACATTTTACACATGAAACGTTCGTGTTTTCCCTTAGACGCGCTCCGCTATTGGTCCGAGGCTAAATGACTCACGGGGCGCTCTCCGGCAAAGCGATTATGACGGTCATTTGCTTGATTGTGTTTAGTTATTGCCTTGTGACAGTAATTTGCAGAACGTGTGACGTTTTCTGTGGAGGAGCACGCTCGCTGCGAGCCGAGTGCGCCGCTCAAACGCGACAAAAGAGTTCAAACTCTCGTCCGCCTGAATTGCGTCCCAGCTCTCCCTCCGAAGAATCTGAAGCCCCAGCGTGGAAGAAAACAAACACTGCTGCTGCTGTTGGTTTTGAGCTGTTTCTCACTTCAGCTTGTTTTTGTTTTTTTTGCTTGTTTTTTTGGTGTTTGAAAGCAAGCGCCAGCCGCTCTGTGCCCAGTCTGATACTGTAACACGCGACAGCATTCACGGCTAAGCAACTTTAATGGCGTTTTTTGCGTTGGGCACAGCCCCTCTGTTCATTCTTGACAAAAGGCACACACAGCAGCCTAATTTAGGGACGGAATGGACAGACGGTCTTTGTGAACGGTTACAGAACAAAATGGCCAGTCAAACCCATTCATATCCTGGCTCTGCAGCGGCTTCTGAAACAGAAATTAGAATGGTAGAAAATCCAAGTGGGAGCACTAGCATTTAGACACTGGTTTTAGATGCTGGGGAGCAGTTGTTTTATGGAAACTGATGCACCCTTTGCTAATGTGTGCACGTTGCCTAAACCAACAGCTTAGCGGCCTTTTGTTTTTTTTGACGCACTCGGTTCATCAAAAGTCTCAAAGACCCACATATTGTCGCGTGTTGTCTCATCAAACAGAGAGGCGCTGAAAGTTGGAAACCAAGGCCTTGCGCAAATATTTGACTTGGGCATTTTGTGTTTTTTGAACAGAGACGAAAGCGTATCAGCTGCTTAAACAATCTGCCGCTCAGCAAAGACCGCAGAGCACTCAAGAGGATGAGGACGAGGAAGATGACGAGGACGGGCTGGATGTCTTTCCGCCAGGTACTGAAATTGGGAACGCCCCCCCGTGTTGTACTGTCCTACAAATAGGAAAAGGCTTGTTTTGATGGAAAGCCCAGATCAAATGGATAAGCCTTGTCCTAGGCCCATCAGTGGGCAGGATTGGAGTATTTTTAAGTAGTTATAAAGCACAACCTCTTACACTGAATCTGTATTGTACAGAGTAATTGCATTTGCAAGAAATGAAACAAATTGCAAAACAGTGATTTTATGATCAGCAAACCAAATATTTCTTGGTTGATTTTGAGGTATGTTTCGGATCGTTGCCTTGTTGAAAGATCCGTTTGCGGCCATGTTTCAGAACCATTTCATGAATTCATGCTGGAGTTGTAGGTTCTTTTCAACATGAGCGTCCTTCACACTTATGTTGAAAATAACCTATGCCTACGGTGCAATACGGTGGTGGATCTTTGATGTCATGGTCTTTTTTGGACATACCCTGTGCCGGCCAGAAGAGGAAGCTTTTTAGTCTGGTTCCTCCCAAGGTTTCTCCCTACCAAGGGAGTTTTTCCTTGCCACTGTTGCCTTTAGGCTTGCTTTTGTGGGGGTCTAGGCCTGGGTTTCCCCTCTGTTAAGCGTTTTGTGACAATTCTATTGTGAAAAGCGCTATACAAATACATTTGATTTGATTTTGATTTGATGGGGTTGTTTTGCATCTACTGGTCCTTGGGCTCTGGTTAAGGTCAATAGAATCATGAACTCCAGCAAGTACCAGGACATTTTGGCCAAAAACCTGGTTCCCTCTGCCAGTAAGCTGAAACTTGGCCGCAAATGGACCTTTCAGCAAGACGGAGATCCCAAGCGTACCTCAAAATCAACCAGTAAATTTACTGAGCACAGAATTGCTGTTTTGCAGATGCCATCTCAGTCTCCAGAACCAGTCAAGAGTGCAGATCAAAGGATCTGAAGGATCTTGAAAGATTATGTATGGAGGAATGGTCAAAGACCCTCACCAATATGTTCACCAGTCTCATGAAACACTATAGAAGACGACTCAATAGTGTCATCCTTGTGAGGGGAGGGTGTGCATAGCACTGTGAATAGCTGAGACATTTTTAGTGAAAAAACATTACTTGCTAAACAAAATCTTTTTTCTCTGGCCAATTGTATTAGTATTAAAAATCTATAATCTTCAGATTATTTTGAGCATACATTATGGCTCATTACCTGTATCGTTTATTTCATTCCGCCTTTTTCGCTCATCTTTATCGAGGTTGTGAATAGTTGTGGAGCTGACTCTGTATGTTGCGGTTCGTTTGCCTTGAAAGGAGGAACACGCGGCAGATACGTGGACAATGCCGGAAAGGACGAGACGACGAGAACAAGCTCATCTTCGTTTCGAGAAGGTCCTCGCGCTGGGTAAGGAAACGATTTATGGTTATAATCAGCCAATGAGAAACATCCCTTTGGGGCTGTCTCTTGATCTGTGAAGGCGCCTTTTTCAGCAGCATTTGCACATCTGTTCTTTCAAGGCATGTCCCAAACTGAAGTTGTCGAGAATGTGTCCTTTTGAAGTGCCTTATTTCAGCCAAACTTGGAAGGCAGCATCAAATGTATTCTTTGGAGGTCACTGGAGGTCATTTACAAGTGTAGTGGACCAACCATGTGATGTAGTCATGTCTAAAAAGTAAAATATTTAATTGAGCAATAGGTTTTACGACTCGCCAAGCTTTCCTCAGCTAACCAGCTAACTAGCTAGTAATTGCCATACTGGCCCATACAGCTAGCTAGTGTGCGTTAGCTGGATAACTGTGAAGTAAGGTGTGTTCAACCAATGAGGGAAAATAATCGTATTCGTATGATTTGGTTTTACATATGCTTTCCAAGCTATCTAACAGCAGCTAGCTGGATTGCTGATGATGTCAGAGGTTACAGGAAGTTCGCTGTGCACCTCAGCCAGATGTCTAGAGAGGGCGGGTGGAGAGCGTGACTCAAACTGAAAAAATTCGATAGAACCCAGTTACCCAGCGGGGTTACATCTACAATACCCGCAACGTTTTTCGAATCGAACGGAAATACTACATAAATAAACAAATAAACACCTCTACTGGAATGAGAGGCGGCTCTTAATCTACCTGCTCTGGGCGGAGACGGTAAAGTCAGAATTGTTTTTGGGCGATGTCGCGTTCCGGGGATGCCCGTGTGCTGCGGCCTTCAGCCTTTCGAGACGTGTAACGCGACACGGGCAGAGCGCTTAGGCGTAACACCAGAGACGACTCACCCACAGCCAAAAAGCAGGTACGGTTCATATCGTAGGACGTACAGCAATCACCCCCACGGGGCGTCAAACGCAGTGAAGCATCCAGGCCGAGTTCCCTGAGTGTAGCGTTCTATAGGAGTCAAGTTCAGTATCGCCAGCGTGCAAGGCCCTGCGCTAGTATTTCGCACGCGGCTCAGAAGTGTGTGGCCCATGTCAACATTTAATTAAGCGCATTTCATTTCTTTTGCGAAGGCAGTTGGAAGTTGATATATTTTAGACAGTCTGTACCGCCACCCTGTCCTTGCCCCCCCCCGGAGTTTAAGGTCTAGTGCTCTTTGTTTGGAAAGGGGAAAGCGCTCCAGGAGTAAATGTTTTGTTAACCGCCTTACAAATCCTGCCAGCCGATAGCCGTTTCAGACCATTTCGTTCCCAGACTGCTGAACCCTACAGATATGTGTTTTGACAGTTCGAGAGAAGCGGTGACAGCCTAACGCAAACACGCTTTTGACCGAGGAGGAATGGCGTTGGAAGTGTTGAAAGGAGGACGAGAGGCACGAGATTCCTCACGCTGTTCCCACTGATATCCGAGCCGGTTATTAGCACTGGAGCAACCTCCAGACTGACAGCTTAGGGCGCAGTGGCCCTCATTATCACTGACGAGGTTTCAGAATGTATACACAGCAGCCGTTTCACCACATCGTTTTCAAAAGGTTCTCGCCTCCCTCTAAAATACAAGAACCTCATGCTGACATGCTGCAAATGAGGGCTTTAAAGGTGCGTGCGTGCGTGCGTGCGTGGGTGCGTGCGTGAGTGAGTGCGTGCGTCTGTCTGTTTGTTCGTGTGTGTTTGAACTTAAAATATGTGAAGGTCAACACAACTTTGTCGTCGTTTTATGAACACCGTGGCTGCGGTGTTTCAGAATTAAACAAAAGAGAAAAGTGAAAAGGGGGAAACGTTAAAGTGATCCAACACGCCGTTGACTCACGGAGCTGGCCTTCACAGGGGAATCAATTTGCAAAGGTAATAGGTAGGTAAACCTCACTGGGGAATAATCTCCTTTGATTTGGTAGTGATTACCAGGCCCCATGCTGACACAAGGGCGCGCGGACCGCTCCTCCTCCTCCTCCTCCTCCTCCTCCCGGCCAGAGTGCCTCTCAGCGTACCTTCGCATGGCGGCAAGGGCGCAACGTCCGCTCGTAAAGAACAGGGACTCCCCAACCTGCCTGTGTCTGACAGACCCACCATGCTGCCCATTTATACATGCAGCGCTTTTTGTGATGTAGCAAGAGTTATTTTTTAATTTTGCAATTTATTGCAGCGAAAATTCTATTGATTGTCATGTTCATAAGAAGGGAGGTGAAACTGTCTAAAATTAAATATAAATGTATTCACATAATATTAATAACAATAATATTAATAATAATAATTAGTAAGGGGAAATGTACAAATATATTTGAAAAATAGCGACTATCTCTCACGGCACTTGACGGTAAGTTTCACCAGCGATACAGCAAGACCCCCCCAAACAGCGGGGCGCCCGGATCGCCGTTGCCCCGTCCTGTCCCCGCACTCCTCCCGCCGAAAGAAAGTGTTCCGCCGCTCTGACGTTTGAAGCGTTCCTCTTGCCTTGTGCATTCGCCGCGTCTACAAGTGGCGCGGAGAGAGAAGCGCGCGCTCTTCAGCCCGGAGTGTAAAAACGCACCGCGGCCCAGCCGCAGCCTGCCTCCTCTTTTAATTATTCGCCGTATTTATTTTTTGTCAGCGAGCTGATGAGTGACATCAAAAGGGAGGCTCTCTGGCCGGGCCCAAACATACAAAAAAAAAAAAAAAAAAAAATGGCCGCCTCTGTTGTCTTACAGACAATAATTATGATGGGGCCAGTTAAGCCCGGACTACAGCTGAGGGGATTGTAGTTTAAAGCAGGAGGCTTTGGTGCAAAAAAATGCATTTATAGCTCTTTGTGCGCCAGCTCATTATGTGTGGGCCCCCGATTCATTAAGTAATTGGTTTGCAGTTGTTTACATGAGTATTAAGGCTTTCTATTCAGGGGCCCTTTGAGAGATACATTGTGCAAATGTTGCATGTTATGAATGCGGAATGAGAGACGGGGGGCCAGCTCTATTGGCCAAACAGTGCACTCGGCTGAAAGGCGAGAGAAAAAGCGCCGGGCGCTGCTTTGCATAGCAATGACTCTGTCTTAATAAGCTTTGCAGATTAAATACATGCAGCCTTTACAAGATGCAAAGAGATACTCTTAGCACATTTATATGTGCTCATTTCACTATTATGGCATTGGAGAGAATTGAGGTCTTTCATATATTTTTTTTTTCCCTCCCTCTCACTCTCTCTCTCTCTCTCCTCTCTCTCTCTCTCTCTCTCTCTCTCTCTCTCTCTCTCTCTCTCTCTCTCCTCCCAGCACAGTGTTTTTTTTCCTTCTTTTTTTCCAGCCAGATACTTTATAGAATGTGCTGTTTATTGTATTATAAATCACGGGAGGGGGGGGGGGGGAGTAGACAGATCGGCAACAGTTTATTAAGGATTCATTCATTATAAATCTTTGGCTGCCATTGTGCTCGGCAAAGCAAAATGATTTTGTGGTTGAGTGCTGATGAAAGCCGTGACGCGGGAAGCAGCGAGCCTTAATAAGCAGCTGTACTCCATGTGAAGACCACTTGTTCCCCATTGTGTGGAGGTGCATGCCACCGCTTCCTCTTGTCCAACAATCATTGTCCCGCCTTTCACTGTAGGCATCCTCCGACTCCGTTTCTTTGTCTTTTTTTCACCATTGTAGTAAAAAAAAAAAAAATCATAATAAATTGAAGTAATGCTGTCAACTAATTCTTTCTTGGTTTGCGCCGGGGGCGGGTACGCAAATGGCCTGAAACCGGGCGACTCTGAGGCTGTGCGGGCGTCTTCTTGGAGAAACGGGGCGTCTTCAGGCGATTGCCCCCTCCAATCACTTGTAGACAAAGTGTAATAATCAGAAGTTGGACCTCTGCGTTGAAGTGATGTGTGTGTGTGTGTGTGTGTGTGTGTGTGTGTGTGTGTGTGGGGCGGGGGGGGAGAGAGAGCGATGTGTGTGTGGGGGAGAGAGAGAGCGATGTGTGTGGGGGGGAGAGAGAGAGCGATGTGGGTGTGGGGGAGAGAGAGAGAGAGCGATGTGTGTGTGTGTGGTGTGTGTGTGTGTGTGTGTGTGTGGGGGAGAGAGAGAGCGATGTGTGTGTGGGGGGAGAGAGAGAGCGATGTGTGTGTGTGTGGGGGAGAGAGAGAGCGATGTGTGTGTGGGGGGAGAGAGAGAGAGAGAGTGTGTGTGTGGGGGAGAGAGAGGGAGAGAGAGAGATGTGTGTGGGGGGGAGAGAGAGTGTGTGTGTGTGGGGGAGAGCGATGTGAGTGTGTGTGTGGGGGAGAGAGAGAGTGATGTGTGTGTGTGTGTGGGGGAGAGAGAGAGAGAGTGTGTGTGTGTGTGGGGGAGAGAGAGAGAGAGTGATGTGTGTGTGGGGGGAGAGAGAGAGATGTGTGTGTGTGTGGGGGAGAGAGAGAGAGAGAGGGAGAGAGTGTGTGTGGGGGGAGAGAGAGAGAGAGAGAGGGAGAGCGATGTGTGTGGGGGGAGAGAGAGAGAGAGTGTGTGTGTGTGGGGGAGAGAGAGAGAGAGAGAGAGAGCGATGTGTGTGGCATTTCTGTGAGGCAGGCGGCAGTGAGAGCCAGCAGCCAGAGGAGGTCACTCTCTTTCTTTGTACTCTCCTCCCTTTGCCGTTCCCTCCATTATTCCCCCACTGTACAAAAATGTTTTAAATAAATCCACACAATGTGTCCCTTATGCGTGTAGATAAAACCATTGTATTTATCGAGTCTTAATCCCTGACATTTAATTTAGTGCAAATAAATAAATAAGTAGAAAGAAAGCACAATGGAAAACACCTTTTTTTGAGGGTTTTTTCTGTTTGTATTTAAAAAAAGATACCATTTAAAAAAAGACAATCCCAAGGGGAAATTTCCAGTTTTCTTATAAAATAGTCACTGCTGTCGAAGGTCCTGTTTAATCCTCAAAACATATTTTTAAATGTCCCCCACCCCCGAGGGGGGGCACCCCCGATGGAAATTGGATGAAACTCTTTCCTTTACATTTGAGGTGATGAAGGGTTTCGAGTAATGCCGGGAAAATGGCACGTGTCACTAAAAGGCTTCTCGTTATACATTCCACAAGAGCTACTTTGTATAGAATATATTATCAAGAAGAAGAAAAAAATACTACCAGATTCAATTACATGTATCAGTCATTAGGTTTACTTATGCTTCAGTAGTGCAGATTCGCGTTTGCGGGATTTGTCTGAGTTTAAAAGCCAAATCCTTCCCGTAACGGAACACTTGCACCGATCGATATCTATTCTGCAAAAAGCAGACCTCGTTAGAATAAATTAAAACAAATTCATAACGGCTGTCCGTCCATGTGGCACGCCCGGTGAGGCCTCGGCAGAAGCTATCAGATGCTCTCCTTCAGAGTAAGATGCATGGTTTGGCAGCAATTCGGCACCAACCCCCTTTTTTTTAATCATCAAAACAGGGCTGCAGGTACTCTTCATGACCAGCAGAGGGCACTCACACTTAGGAAAGCAGGATGCAAGAGTGTAGCCAGGCGGGAGGGGGAGGGGGAGCGGGGGCGGGGGGAGCGAGCAGGAAAAGCATTGCTGCCATTGCCAGCTCGCCTTTTTGATTACTTTCCGCGATGCAGTCCTCTGATCTAATGCTTAAATGTCCAAACAGTCCAAAACAATTTTGCGGCGGGTCAGAGCTGTAACGGGAGTAGGAGTTTGATGGGAGTGACGGGGTGGCCTCTTCTTGCCTTCCACACAAGCGCGGCGCTGGAGTGCCCGCGCTATTAGCATTTCCGTGTGGGCGTGAGAGGCTTTAAAAAGCCGGGGTAAATAAAGCCACTGTTTTCTACCTGGCCGCGCTAATTGTGCATGAAGTGTTGGGTAAGTATTATTTTAATAGATCTCAACCTTCTAGCTTCTTCACTCCCATTCTTTTCACATTTAACTGAATCACTATCTTGACATTGATCAAAGTCATATCTTCTAATAATTTGACATAGTCACAAGGTAAAGTATGTGTATGCACATATATAGTTTTTTTGTGTGTGTTCGGTTTTAATCCCCCCCCGTCTCCCTTCTGTTGCTTACCTGTGTGTGTGTATATGTGTGTGTGCACTTGTACATACGTACGTGTGTATGCACTTAAGCACATATATGCACATGCATGTTTGCCACTTTCAACTTTTGCTACTTTCAAATCATTTGCTATTTTTCTTGCTTAGGCGGGCGATCACTCAAGGTACGACTGCCCAGTCTAAACAAAAGGCCCTAGCTATACAGCCCGTCTTTGCTCTTTTTCCTCAAAGACGCTTAGTCTCCACTCCTGACAGATTGCATTCAGAGTGTATCATCAAAGTGCATTTGCGCAGGAAGGTTACATGTGGTATGAGCTCACTTCCCTGTTAACTGTGCCCTCATTGCCAATATGCCTTTAAAAAGATAGTTTGACTCTGGAAGCATGTATTATTATTATTATTATTATTATTATTATTATTATTGTGAAATATTTTTAGAATTCTGTTTGCTATACTTCGTCCCATTGAACTGTAATACATTCAGACACATGCTCCACAAGGATCTCCATATAAACAACTGTTCACATTAAGTGCTTTCCAGAACTGAATAGCATATCGTTGGGGGGAAAAAGAATCACACATTTTGTAAAATAATAATAATAATATAAAAAAAATCGTACAAACATATGCGTAGAAACCCAGTCGGTGGTCGTGAAAAAAGAAAAACGCCAGTCTAGTTAAAGGCGCAATTTGCATTGTATTACGGTTCACATTTTTCCTCTGTGTATCAGATTTCCGCACAAAAAAACATTCGCCATAGCAGTCTTACATATTCAGATCATTGCCTCAATTAAGTCGAACTCGGCACAAGATGAACTGGCATAAATGTTTATGGAAATGGAGTATTAGATTGAAAGGGTCAATGCCATCCACAGCTTTCTATGGTAATAGCACAGTCTTGAAATCAGCCACGTCTAGGTCTGAAGTGGATTCAGCTGATTGATCATTCCCACGAGGTGAAAGTTATCGAGAAGAATAGCCCAATTTGCCGTTCGAAACATGTATTTATTATTGTTATTATTGCGCTGGTAAAAAAAAGTAAAATGTTGTAAATGTCCATCTTTAGCAGTTGGGGGGCAAATTGCCAAAGCTTTTGCCATTTTTTTTCCTTTTAAATGTAGTGTTGCGCATTCTCATGTAACCAACTGTTAAATTCATATGCCCACACATTTTGATGTTTTCAAGACCCTTCAGCTGTCAGTAGGCCCTTTGCACAAAGGCATAAGATCTCCGTGAGTGGAAGAATTGCAGACACCCTTCAAAATAATTTCTTTCAAAGAACAGAACGGCAGTAATTTTAAACAGTGAAAGGTGTCCCTCTGAATGCGCTCGTTGCTTCGGCGCTGACAGGATCATTTCCAGAGTGAATCATCTCCGACGCTACGCAGAGCAGAAGCTCGCAACGCCGTAGGGGCGGGGCATAATATCGTTCACTGCGCATCAATTAAATAGAGTCTTTAAGGCGTGCTCTCTCAATATAATATAATATATTATAATATATGCCATTTAGCAGACGCTTTTATCCAAAGCGACTTACGGCAGTGAATGCTTACATTTTTCAGTATGTATGTGGCCCCAGCGGGGATTGAACCCACAACCTAAGCGTTGCTAATGCCGTGCTCGACCAACTGAGCCACAGAGAACCAGGGCTGCCAACCCACAGTACACTCACAGTCGAGACAGTCCATTAAAACAATGACTTTTTACGGACTGTGTTATTTTAATTGTGCTCAAGTATGTGGGTCACGATGGTGTTCCGCAAGTGTGCGGTTCACTCATGCTCACTTATAAATGATGAATTATTCGTAATTAACGAATCTGTTAATGTTGAAGAAATGTACAATCACTGAAGATTCAATTCCTGTCTGTGTGAAGGATGGCCAGTTTGCTATATATTATAGCGTCTTTTGGTTACATCTGTTGCATCCAAAATGGTGGACATCACCAGCAATTTTTGTCTCCGATGCAGTTCTGTCTTAAAAATAAAACCAGGTAGATAAGACGTATTATATCAATATTGAATTATCTATACAAACATTCAATTTCTAATCAGTTTTGTAGATTGCACTCTTCCATGAATTTTATCACATTTAGCTAACTAACACAAGTATATCGGACGAGATAAAGTCAGTGCAATCAAAGATCAAAATGTGGAGCTGTGTGTCAAGAAGAATAAGTAGCCTAGCTAGCTGCTGAGATCGCTAGCTAGCTGAGTAGAAACAGCGTGAACACTATGATCAGGTATCCATTGCTTTTTCAAACTGATTAACGTACAGCTGTGTTATCCCTGCCACAAATAATGCCCTCTACAGTTCAGGAGGTGCAACAATTTATCCTTAAAACTACACAATTTCCAAAGCATTCTTTTCTACAGAAATAATGCATTTTATTATATATACATATTTCTAACAAAAAGGTGGGTGCATCTAATGTTACCCACCAGGTTTCACCATTGCCTGTACGTCACTGTCTAGCTAAGTGGTCATAATAGACAATTTGGGTTTCATGGTAAGCCAGCTTTGCTCTGTACGTCTTGTTCACGATGCCGATAACCTGGGAAATGATGAGCATCAGCCGATAGTAGAGAGTTCAGTCTGTAAAGAGTGACTTTTTGAGGGTGGTCCGAGGTCATTTCTCCTCCGGCGAGTTTGAAGCGCTGTGCTCAATGGCTCCAATCAAGTGTGTTATACCTTAAGTCCCCACAGGATAGATCTAGGAAGAGTATAAAACATTTAGAGCACATTTCATGTTTTAGCACACGTACTTTCCAAAGAGATAGGATGTACTCGCAACAGAAAAGAGGCTACTTAAGTCATTCAGAATGTACAGGTGAGAGGCCTCCTAGCTTAAAGAACTACATTTGAGGAAGGTTTACTAAATGGGGAATTAATCCAAACTGGTTATGGTGGGGAAAAGGCTAATTGAAAGTATTGATCAAGGAAACCATCAGTTGGTGTCTAATAGTGTATTGGGTGACAAGTCAGAGGAAATAACTTCTGTCACTCAAACCAAAAACAAAAATGCATGCTGTTTTCCCTATAATCTGATTGGACGAAGGAGAGAATGCGCGGGACCCTCATTCCGCTACCTGAAAAGGCTGAATGAAGAGGGCCACGCCCAAACACCTCTGGACCAATCATGATCTCCAGCAGGAGCACCAAACTTGTGGGACCAAACTTGTTTCATTGAATTTTCTTTCGTAAAAAGAGCTTTCTGCCAACATCTCGATAATTTATTTGTGTTTTTAACACCAATCACTGTGGTCATTTATGCAATGAGGCTAGATTTACAGTGACTGCCACCTAGTTAGAATTCCTAGTATTGCAAAGCTCATTCGCTCATCTATAGCACCAATGAACCGTAAGCAGACAAATATTTGAATTCTGTGCTGGCTCGCTGCTTCACTGTTTTTGCTTGGGCACAACGTTTTCAGTGACCAGGTTTGGTAGCCTCTAATTCCGTTGAAATCGGGTGCGTGACTATCCCAGCTCGAGTTGGACACTTATCAAGGCAATTAGCTTTGATTGAGCGGTAATTCATTAAATAAAGAGAGGAGTTTGGTGCAATCCCAACAAATTAACACATTCGCTGGACGGATGCGACAATGGAAGAAGCACCAGCGTCTAAAAGCATGTCCTTGAACAAACGCCTGCAGGAACAAATAAACGAAATATTAAAAATGGCAGCTGTGTAGAAATGCTCTGATCACGGCCTTGAATAAAAGGTCTAGATTACAACAAGGATAACCTCGGAACAAACATCCCTTTAGTGGAACGTGTTGAACCACGTTGTATTCAGAGACCCTGCAAGACCCCATTAGCAAATGTGTCATTCATTTGTGTATGAGTATTGGGGAGAGGGCACACACCATTTCAGCAGAGGAGGGAACACATACAAAGACGTATCGATTCCCGTAAATGAATAGGCACCTGAGCAGAATATCCATAGTAACAGATGAGTCCATGGATACTAAAGGTCTGTATGTTCTCTGCATATGTTTTTTTTGTATCAGGACCGTAGGGTTTAAAAATTTAAAAATAATAATAAAAATAAAAAATAAAAATTTAAACAGACGTGTACCTACAATCCGTATCTCACAAAATGCAAATATCTCTAACACCTGCAACGTTTCCGTTTTGCCATTGGCGATTCACATGGAAAGGGTCACAAAGACACTTCGCAGCTCCCAACAAACATTGTGTTGAAACCTTAGAGGAAGTCATTGAAAAATATTATCCAACCCAGATCTGTACGCCGGCACAAAATTGGCCTCGCTGCTTCCGGCCTCCTTGTCGTTTTTTGAAAGCAGCTCGAGTTTTTGACCCGTGGCAGGTCCGCAGCTAGAATGCAGGCACCCTCCTTCGACACATTGCCAGGGGATTTGACTGTAAAAAAGACAGAAAACGCACTCATCTGCCTTCAGTGATCCTGTAAGGTGCTGCAGGGAAGCGTATTGTCCTAAGGGCCGGTCTATTACAGCGCACTCCCAGTCAAAGCAGGAGCATGCTGATTACATGTCAGTGGCAACATTTTTTATAATAAAAATAATAATAATAATAATTGGTTATCACCCATGCCATCCCAGCACTGTCCTTGTCAGTTCAGGAGAGTGTACACAAGCATGCGTTCTCCAACACGCATGCTGCCAGAGCCAAGGCCAGGGAGGGGTTTAGGTGGGCTTGAGGCAGCCAGGGTTCCTCGGGCACCATGCGCCCACAGGCTACCGGTGGCCATCGTAGAGGTGTAGGCCTCTCCTCTGAGCAGCGCTAGCTCCTGCCCGGTGTACTGCGTGGCCCGTAAGGAGGAGTGTAGGCACCGGCTCACAGGGAGATGCATCAGAGGAGTGCACGCTCCTCGCTTGGGTGCAGGCGGCACATCGGTGACTCGAGAAGCACACATTTACAAATTGTGGCTTTAAATTGGGGAATACTTTTCCCCAAATATATATATATATATGTATATATATATATATATATATACACATCTTTAAACTTTTGATTTTTAAGCTTTTATTATTATAATTTTAGTAGAGATTAGTACAATGTTCAGGTCTTCAGCACCGTTACGTTTGAGCCGACGTTGACTTTGAAAAGGTGGTGGGCGTGGACCCCCGCTGGCTGGGCATTTTGAATTCTGTGCCGGCCCGCTGCTTCAGTGTTTACTTGATAACTCGGGCACTATGTTTTCAATGTCCAGGTTTGGTGGCCTCTAGTTGAAATCGGGTGCATGTTTGTACCAGCTCGAGTCGGACACTTATGAAGGCGATTAGCTTTGATTGAGCGGTGATTCATTAAATAAAGAGAGGAGTTTGGTGCAATACCAACAAATTAACACATTCACTGGATGGATGAGACAATGGAAGAAGCACCAGCATCTAAAAGCATGTCCTTGAACAAACGCCTGCAGGAACATACACTTGATACAAGGATTGATATTAGTTGGATATGGTTATTTTCACAAACAGAAAGTTTTCACAACACAAACGTCAGTCAGTCCATGACAGAAGACAGTTAACAAAATAACTATTTTCCACTGGAAGTAAAACTCGCTCCTCAATAACAGCTGTGGGACAATGGCCAGTACCATTGGGCATTCCAACATTCCAAAGTGGCAGAATAGGTGATAAAGAGATGTTAAAAAAAATAATGCGAAATGTTTTAAAATATGCACAATGCACTTATTTTTTACTGCTTGTTTTGATAATGTTAAAATTTTACTTCTCATTTTCACATAGAGTTATATCAGACCATTCCCATTTTTCTTGTTTTAAATGCAGTGTTTTTTATGTGAAATAATGTACTTTAATATGCTAGTTAGATTCTTATTGTTTTTATCATGGCAAGTGTGTTCTTTGGTATGAGCCATAGCCATGACTGCATGCCCAGTCTCATCGTGTGCCTAAAATGCCTTACCACTTAAAAGTGGATTTTCACATTAATCAGAATTCTTTAAAAGTGTCACTTTGTGGATTCCATCAATACACAGGAAGCAAGTGAGAAATAAAATGCAAAATGAGGTCAAAACTTAACATGCATCAGAGGAGGGCATAATAAGGATGGAAGACAGGAGTTTGTGTGTGTGTTTGTGTGCGGGGGCGGGTGTGTGTGTATGCATGTGTATGTGTGCACGTGCACACTGCGCCGATGTGTGGATAAATTGGAAAGATCTTATCATTTTCTTTTCTTTTTTGACATTTTCCCCCTCCCCTCCCCCCCCTCCTTCAGTTGAGAAACCTCTTTATTATAGAACATTAAAGTGAGGAGGAATTGGCCATATGGATAAAAGATAAAGTGTAAGATGACGGGGACACATTGTGGCCAGTTTGAAAAGGCCCTGTGATGATGCAGATTGAAGAGGAGGCCGGTAAAAAGTGGAGCAGTCCGTTGCATATGCATCGAGGCAGATCAAAGCCGTCTCCGCGGTTCACGCATTTGCATAGTGATTTCACTGATGCTATGGGAACCCGACAACCCCCGTTCTTAGATCACTTATCAGCGAGAGAGAAAACGGCGGGCTTGTGGAAGTCCTTCACTTGCATTAGAACGAGGAAGTCAAGGAAGTTGCCTTTGGTGTTTTCCGTCCCCCCCTGAGAAACGGGCTCAGCGGGGGGAAGCCTCTTCTTCTGCCCCCGACAATGTCTCAGGTCTTCCTTCTCACTCGGAACAAAGTTTTATGGGTTTTAAGTCAGAGAGAGTGCGAGGTGGGCATGGTGAGGGAGGCCCGCTCGTTTGTGCGACGCGCGGTTTTGTTGTTTTCTTGGGCGCCTTTGACGGAAGTTCTGTGTTTGTTTTCTCTTTAAGGGCTGGGAAGGCGACGAAGGGCACGGTCCCCGCTGTGCAGTCAAAAGGTGAGATGGGGGTGATGACAATGATGATGATGATGATGATGATGATTTACTCGTGCAATTGTTTACTAGTGCAATTGTTGTCATTCATTAAAAGAAAGAATAATATTTAATAATAATAATGTATTGTTAACAGCTATTGTTATTGTTATTGTTTTTATTGTTGTTGTCGTTGTTATTATTAAGAACTATTGTTATTAATATTATTATTATTATTATTATTATTATTATTATTATTATTATTATTATTATTATTATTATTATAGCAATAGAGCAGTTATGCTGTAATGCACAATGGGCAGCCAGTGTGTGTGATGTAAAAAGGCCCAGGCTTTCTTGGTCTAAACGCAGAGGCTAACGGCTAGTGCAGCTGGAGAGGCAGGAGTGCATGTAGGCAGGGCCGGAGCCAGAGCAAACCTTAGCAGGAAGGGCCCGGGATTAAGGAGAGGAGCGGGAGGGACTTCAGGAGAAGGGCTGGCCATCGACTGGCCAATCGGGTTACACGTTGACACTGCCTTTAAGGGCTTCAGTGAGATAAATGCTCCAAGAGGCCGTGTCCCTTTTGGATTCTTTTGTGGGTCGCCCCGTTCCGTTATATTTACTCTGAACTGAATCAACGTTTGCTGTTTCCGCTTTTTACAGTCCGGCTCAATGTTTTGACAATTCCGGTCTTAAACTAGCATTAGCCCAAAGACTATAATTTTTACCTTTAAAAAAATAATTTCTGCCAGAAGTAGTCTTGTGTAATTCAATAGTCTTTCATATATTAAAATGAGGTTGAGTGAGTTAGGTATTACTTCAAATGTATGTATGATCCAAATAGGTTGAATATAACAAGATATGAATTTAGGTCCGTTGCAGTCATGATGCGTTCGATGACATTAGATTTAACGGTTTGACAATCAACGCATCCTGTTTTTAATCTTGGACTGTTTGTTAAATGGCAGACACTTTTGCACCCCGATGTAAATTTTTCGGCATATCCTGAGACACACTTGTCATATAAGACCGCACCTTCAAAGACGGTCCACTGCCCATCCAATTTCCAATGCTGACTTTTTGGTGCTGAGGGAAAAAAATCCTGCTTGGAAATGTCTGTATACAGCTACAATGCGCTGAGAACCAGGCCTTGGTGTGTAATATATTATATATATTATATTACACATATCTTATATGAGGAATACAACCACCTATTATATTTCTGTTCTTTTCTGCCATTTCAAATGTTGCCTTTTAGATTTTTTCCCCATTCCTCTTTTACCCAATTGTATTAAATGCCTTATATAAGTACTTTAATTGTATTATCTTATATAATAATGTTCTCATATTTTCTTCCCAGTATAATTTATTCATTATTTAACCACCTTTTATTAATTTTTTACCCCAATTGGGATTGGCCAGCAGTATTCGTAGGCCCGTCCTATCGCTGCAACGTCTTCTGTCAATTCAGTAGAGCGTAGATTAGCAAGTGAAGAGGGTATGGGGTTCATCCACTGAGGACCAGAGGAGCCACACAGAGGCAGGGGGCATAACCCTGCTGATTTGAAACCCTCCTGTCCCCAACAAGGCTATTGCAGGCTATTGTTGGCCCCGGAAGGACTCCCAGCCGCGGTCAGGATTCAAATCCGGACCACACCGGGGAATAGCGATTTATCTAGCAGGGATGTGATTTTTCCTGATTATTCAGGAAATGCAGATTTTCCGGTGCTAAATATCTCTGGCTATTTGGCTTTATTTGCTGAACATTCTCCTCCTGCTATCAGCTGTCAAAGAGTGCAACATTTCTTAATGTGTATGCTTATGACATACACATGTCCACAAGATATCTACGGTCTGAAAATAAACATTTCCTGATTAACCAGGAGAAAAATCACATCCCTGATCTGGGCGTGTCCGACCTTCAGCGTCTTCACTTGTGTCATATGTCGGAGGGCCCTGCAAGCGCTGTGCGTTTTGACTCTCTCTCTCTCTCTCTCTCTCTGTTGTGTGTGTTTCAGCTTTCTGGGGCGAGTCGGATGACAGCAGCTCGGACGTTGAAGCGGCCCTGCGTCCCCAGTCTCGGGCCACCCCCGTCGATGACTTTGACTACTTTTACGATTAATTATGACGATCCTTGTTGAAGTCTGGAATGCCGCCAACATTAGAATGTACATAATTAAGGCGTGTCATTAGCAAAACTGAAAAAAATAAAGAATAATAAAAAAAACTGTGCCCGAGGTTCCCTTTGTAAAAACATTGTTTTGATTTCCATTATTGTTTTTTCGCCCCAATATTCAGTTGAATGCTTCTGCACGGGTAGACCCCGGCTCCTCCCCCTCCACCTCCACCTCCACATATATTTTCAGAACAATAAAATCCCACGGCTTATTGTGGGCAAAGTATTTGAAGAGTTTTCACACATGCCGTTGTTAACCCTGCCTAATTCTCTTTACCTGAACAACGCTCAGAACTCTCCAGAACGGGTTGAAATAGTTTAAACTTAATTTTTAAAGAGATGTGTTTGCATTGCGCCGTATATTATACGTTTTAAAATCTGCGTGCGTTTCAGAAATGCTTTGCATTCAAAATGCAGCGATATAATGAAGTGAGTCGACCCCCCTCCCGTGAAATGACTCTGTACGATGGCTGTCCTGGCTATTACCGAAACACCTTTGCACTCCCATCAAGTGGCTTCATTTATCAGAACAAAATGCATCCTTTTATTAGCAAACTAAACCTGTGGAAATGGAATTCGATGCCAACAAATGCTCAGAACTTAATTTCAGACACACGGTGTCCATGTTAAATTAAACTGCTGCTCTGTTTACGGACAGGGAAAGCATGCCAGCTTTGTAAGCGCATACAAATGATGCCTTCTGCTCACGGTAATTACTTGTACGCCACTTCTACACAGACCCCCCGCTACGGTATGCGGTTTCAAAAACACACATGAAACCAAACCAATCAATTGTGCCATGCAGAGACATTGAGCTCCAGTATCCTTTGTGTCATCGCGCTGGTCTTGAGAAATCGTTTTCTTCGCTTTCTGAAATCCTGCCTTGGTTGTAAGGGCGCAGGACGATGTAAATCAGTGTCTGGTGAATTACGTTCTGACGCTGGTAACGCGTTGTGTACGACAGAATAAACACGCCGTCCTTACTGATGGCAGCAAACTTATAGCTCAACAATAAAGTGTGGTGTTCAGTCAATACCCCCCAGGCTGAGCCAGACTCCCATACCTTGCCCACTTTGAGTTCTATCAAAAATGAGCTCAACACACCAGCCATTTTCTTAAGTTCCTTTTTTTTATATATATATATTTTTTGTATCTCTCCTATGTTATTTTTATCATTTGCAAAGGCACGTTATAGTCTAATATTGCACACAAAAAATTGCTACTATTCAGTGCATCCCCGTGAATCCATTAGTCAGCTTTTAGGTGACTTTATGTGCCTGAACTCTCTGAAGCAGGGCTCCACACTCATTACCCGTAATGGCTATAGTCTACCTTGACCTAGCGTGGAAAGTGAACGTGTCTGAATAATTTAGAGTTTGCTAAAAAGCTCCCTCACATAATATCTATGTTAAGGAGCATGTCAACAGACACTTGTATGCTGCAGATCACTCTGTGAGAGCGGAGTTATATTTTACTAATATGTAACAACACAATAAACATTTTTTAAGAGAACTTTTTTTCCCCTCTCTCTCTCTCTCTCTCTCTCTCTCTCTCTCTCTCGATCAACTCATCCCTGCGAGGCGTCCCTGTTCATTTGCCGGCCTTGGCTCAGTGTTTTGCGTCATCCAGCGGATCATCAGGTCCATAGTTATGAATATGTGGTTCCGGCTTCCCGGGTGGTGTAGTGGTAGAATATCCGACGCTGCCTACTGCAACCCGGGTTTGATTCCACCGACCGCGCCAGTTTTGGCTCTGGCCGGGAGTGCCACTAGGGGGCGACGATTGGCTGTCCGCCCCAGGGTGGGAGGAGGGAAGCCGATACGAGTTTACTGCGTATAGGAGTGGCCCTGTGCCTTACAGTGATGGCTTGGCGGGTTCCAGCTCGGAAGAGGCGGGTTCCAGCTTGGAAGAGGCGGGTTCCAGCTCGGAAGAGGCGGTGCCAAGCTGCATGCCACTGCCAGTATCAGGACTATGGCAGCGAACTCTCAATATGAGGGAGGGGGATAATTGACATGAAAAAGACGGTATAATTGGCTACTAAATTGGGAGAAAAATTAAAAATTAAAAATTAAAAATTAAATCAACTCTGATTTGAAAGTGAACCCGTACACTTAAAAGAGGAGGCAATCCATTTTGCCAATGCAGTGATTTATCGTTGTCACTGATCTAAAGTTGCATCACTGCTATGCATATTTTATGGCCTAAGGCTTTTTACAGGGAAGCAGTGGAAGACATTTTTTCATTTGAACGAGAAATGCGTGCACGAGAAACGCGCACACCAGCAACAGGCTTGTTGCCCCAAGCGACACACCCGACCACCAAAACTTACAACAGTCAAATCCTTTCTGTGGTATGGCTTCAAACCTAAGTGCAAGTGAGTCAGATATGGTACCTGAACTGGAAAAAATAATAGCGCCAAACATTATTGGATTAACGTTTTTTTGAGAAGCACAGGCCGAAATTAAACCTAATTAATTTAACCTGTTTATGGACAAATGTAACCCAAACAAGCCAAAGCTTCACAGATTAATCCAGCGCTGTATCTAAATAAAGTCTGGTTAACATCCCACTGCGGAAGGTTGTAGCAAATGAAGTTTTTTACTCATAGAGTGATTGGCACCATGGGACTGATTCGACAGGAAGTTATTAAAGCACCTGCTTTTTCCTGCTAAATGTGTCTGTTTGGGTTGAATCTGCAGGTTTTATCTAGCTCAGTGTTCACATCTCTGTAGTGCAGCATTAGGAATATATTACACTGTGGGGAAATAGATTGGTGCTACTTCAAAATGATTTTCAACCGTCCTGGTAATGTAACAAAAAAAATGAATGAATGAGTCAAATACTTAAAATAATATAAACCAACATCATTTTAAAAAACAAAACAATATTTTGACAGTGTCATATTGTTGCAGAACTGTTATGAAACTCATATCTGTATTATAGTGATAGTGAGTTATGCAAAAAAAAAAAATCATTTTGAGAAAGAGAAAATATAACTCTGCTCTCATAGAGAGAGAAAATAATTTTCTACATATCAGGCCATAAATATTAGAGACAAAAGTCAGGAAAAAAACTACATTCTTTAATTGCTTTATCCCTAAAATGTTGAATTAATCAATTCGAATTATGTTCCTTATTGTAAATGTTTTATAATTTCATTAAAGCAGCAGGGATTGTAAAGTGGATTGTAAAGTGGCTCCCGAGAGAGTGTTTTCCACCATCAACAAAACACCAAATGTTGGAATTTCTCATGGAAGAATGGTGTTGCATCCCTCCAATACAGTGCCAGAAACTTGTAGAATCTATGCCAAAGTGAATTGAAGCTGTTCTGGTAGTTTGTGGTGGCCCGATGCCCTATTAACACACTGTATGTTGGTGTTTCCCTTATTTTGGCAGTTACCTGTATATCTTTAAGACTAATCGGTAGCACCTGTCAAAGAGTCAATTGTGATAGTAAAGGTTTCCTGTCGAAGCAACAAAATCACACATTCTGTCCTCTCAGTATCTCCTGAATCATCTCAGGCAACTCTAAACGTTCTCAGCAAGTCCACAATCTGATTAGAATGAAATGACATCAGATGACACAAATATTTTTGTGTCAGACAGGATCGTGCAGGTGCCAACCCTCTTTGAACTGTTTTTCACTAATGCACTTTATGGTTTGTGCGGACAAAAAAACAAAAGCTGTTCAGATGCAATTCATAATATCTGACAATTCAAAGTTTCTAATTGTGTTCATTAATGACAAATTTAACAATAGAAACTTTTGAATTAAATAAAATAGGCAAAACAAATAGAATAGATTTCCTGATCCACAACCAAATAGAGCGCCAGAAAATATAGGCCACCAGGTGTCAATTTTGTTTTTATGACTTCACATTGCAACAATTCTCAGGGAAGTGAGAATAGCCCATACATTCAGAATGGAGCATGCAGGACTTCCTGCTCTGAACTACATAAGCACACACAAGCAATGACTGGAGACAAATCACAGTTCTGGCTAACTGGAGCAACTATGAGACCATTAGAAAAAAAATAATAATAATTTTGAGGTGAGGAAAAACATATCCAATTGTATCTAGGTGCGTTCCCCTTTGACTGTCTTGCCAAATCAATCACTCCAGCACAAGCATCAACGTCAATAATCAACTTTTTATTAACAGCTGTGCACATATTGTGTACATATTTTTTCTTGTTGTTAATACGTCTGGTTTTTTTGCATTCTACTTTATTTTTGTTCCAACTGATTTAACATCTGATGTCATATTTACATTTTCTGTTCCTGACTTGGTCAGTGTTAACATCGTTGTTGTACAAGAATTTGTGGAGAATTGCTTATTTTAAAACTTTACCCAATGACACTTTCACAATCAGCTGTGTAACAGATTTCTGCATATGTTTTGCTGTTCATCCAACCTTATTGTATTGCTCTAGTTTGGATGAGATTGTCTGCTAAATGAGTACATGTAAATGCTTATTCTGTGTTTTGGGAAGGTGATTTCCTGGGTTTTTCCTCTCGTTTTTGGTGCGTGTGTTTACTTACTTCTGTTATAACATGTTGAAGTAGGGTGCCTCCCTGTTTAGCATCTGCAAACTGAAAATCTGTGTGTGTGTTACATACACTCCTACTCAGGTGCTTTCTTGGTGTTTTACTGCAAAATGCTAATGAGGAGGCATTAGCCTGGTGAGTTTTTGAGGAGACTTAAATGTTATTTGTTATTGCTGTCACAAAGCAACCATGTATCTGAGTGGAAGCTGCTGTTGACAGTTTGATGTATAAAAGTAGTTTTGTTTTAAGAACATAAGAACATAAGAACACCTAATTATGAGAGCGGGCCATTCGGCCCATCTAGACATGTCATTTCCTAGTCTAAAGAATATCGAGTACTGCATCAAGCCTGGAAGTGTTTCTGCCTCAACTACCTGACCTGGCAAGCTGTTCCAGGCATTGACAACTCTCTGTGTAAAAAAAATCTGTGTGGAATTTGCCTTTAACTAATTTCCACCTGTGCCCTCTTGTTCTGCTAACCGAACATATCTTAAAAATATTTGTTACTACACTGTAGTTATAATACACTGTATTAACTTTGTTAATGCCTTTTATGAATTTAAAAGCCTCAATCAAATCCCCCCTTAGTCTCCGTTTACATGTCTTAAGTTTTCCTTGTAAGCTTTACCTTTCATACCAGGTACCAATTTAGTTGCCCTACTTTGTACTTTTTCAAGAGCTTCTATATCTTTCTTGTAGTGTGGAGCCCAGAACTGCACAGAGTACAGAGTTTAAATCACCTTGGATTACCTTAGTGGATTCCAAATTGCTAACCCCCTAAATTATGTATCAGCTGCAAATGTAACTATTTTGCCACTAACATCCTGATCAAGATCATTTATATAAATAAGGAAGAGCAGAGGTCCTAGCACCGAACCCTGTGGGACTCCACAGCCCCTAGACAAGATAGGACCCCTTCTACTGTTACACGCTTATCCAAAGCAACCTACAATACAAGAGAACATAAGTGCACCCACAAGAGCACAGTGACCTAGATTAGGCCAAACAATCCCAGACCAGCAAGTGTACGCACATCATTGCTAAAGCACCACCGTAGGTTAACTATATCAACTATGGTGCAAAGTTCCAACAACATGGGAGGAAAAAAACAATTCCACCACTTGGGGGCCAGTACAGACAAGAATTGTGGCAGGGAGGAGTGACTATGAAGGGAAGGGACCATTAATCACCTAGTCAAGGTTGTTGAGTGAAGCGATCTGGCTAGCATGTAAGGTGTTGAAGATAGTTTGCAGTTATGGTGGAGATGTTCCATTCACTGTCCTGTAGGTTAGCACTAAGGGTTTGAAATTGTTGCATGTTGTGACAGGTAGCTAATGGAGTGAGGTGAGGAGGGGTGTAACATGTGAATGGTTGGGAAGATTGAAGGCAAGTTGTGCAGCTGCATTCTGGATTAGCTGCAGGTTTAGTGGCACAGGCAGGGAGACCAGTCAGGAGGGAATTCCAATAGTATAGTCTTGAGAGTATCAATGCCTGTACAAGGAGCTGGTCATGAGGAAGGGGCAGATTCTTCAGATGTTGTACAGAAAGATTCTGCATGCCCAACACACTGCTGCAATGTGGGAAGAGGGGAAAGTTGAAAAGAAATTAAGAGATGAATATCGCCATAGAAATGGTAGGATGAACCATGGGATGACAGAACCAAGAGATTTCATATAAAGGAAGAAGAGAAGGGGGCCGAGTATGGAGCCTTGGGGGACACAGGGTGGCCATGTGATCGAAAAACCGCTGCACCAAGAAACCCTAAAGCAGTGACCAGGGAGGTACTGTGTGCAACTGAAGAGCTGTGCCCTGAGATACCCAGTGCAGCCAGAGTGGAGAGGAGGAGGGTGTGGTTAACGGTGTCGAAATCTGCAGAGTGGTGCAGCAGAATTAGCACTGAAGAAGGGACGACACTCTTAGCTGGGTGAAGTGCTTCACTGATGAAGAGGAGGTGCAGTCTCAATGCAGTGACCGGCCCCGATGCTAGACTGGAAGTGGTCAAGAAGTTTTTTTTTTTTTTGTGATCAACTTTTTATTTGTTTTACTACATCCGTCAAATACATGTTATACACATTTCTCAAACAGTTTGAATAAATCCTATCCCCCCACCCGTCACCCCCTACCCACCCGGCAATCTGATTCGGTGCAGATACGGTACATTTTGACAAATAATATCATAACAGAATGGAGAAGTAATGTTTAAAAGAAGGTTATTCTGTGAGAGAAAGTGAGAGTTGGTTTGAAACTGCACACTCCAGGGTTTTGGAGAGGAGATACACAGGAGCAGAGAAATGGACGATAATTCTCGCAGGTGGATGGGTCCAGAGAGTTTATTCAGCAGGGGTGGGGCCTTCTTTGAAAGCTGCGGGCACAGAAGCTGAAGAAAGTGAGAAATAAATCAAGGAGGAGATGAGTAAGTAAGTAAGTAAGTATTTATTTGTATAGCGCCCTTCATAGCACGAATGCACAGAGTGCTTCACAGCAGGAAGTAGTAATAGGCTGGAACACAGTCAAAAAAAATAAAAATTAAAAAACAAAACAGCAGTACTCAGATAAAAAAGTGCACACTTAACGATACAGTACAGACAACAAACATAAGAGGCTGGAACACGTTACAAGCAGCAGCAAACTAGGCTAAATATGGTCAAATGCCTGTCTGAACAGGTGGGTTTTTAACAGTTTTTTGAACATTGGTTCAGAGTAGGAGGACAGTGGGTGAGACAGTCTGGAGAAGAGGTGAGGGAATGAGGTCCAGGGCACAGGTGGTTGGTCAATGCGATGCCAGCAGTTGAGAAACAGCAATATCTGTAAGGGGAGAGAACATAGAGGGGGAAGGTAGGACAGGGGAGGTCAGGGGATAGGAATAGTGGATGTGGAGAATGAGGCGGTAGGTTAGGGTCAGGAGAGGAGGACTGAGATGTCTGGAGGGAGCTGCGATTGAGAAGAGAAGAGAAGGTGTAAAACAGTTTGCACAGGTTATATATTGTTTTGAACCACGGATGGACTGTGTCCTGCCCCTGCGGACTCCCGTTCATAGATGATAACTAATAACATAATAACATCGATAATAATGCCCGCATTTATGGCGAGCACCTTTTACAAGTTGGTTTACCTGGTTGATATAGATTTTTAAAAATTGATTTAAAAGCAGGGTTGTTTTTTGTAGAACATCTTCCATTAAAGGGAGTGATTGGAGGATGGGTTTCATAGCAATTGCATGACCTCCTGTAAGGATAGGACAGGTGTTGGTATTGATTTTGCATCTGTGGAAGATTCGGAAAGCTTCCTCATGCCTTTTGGAAATGTAAATATAGCCATTATGGGAGTTTGATTGGTCTCAAAAGAACATCCATTGCGTCAGTGATATTTAACTGATAGCAAAATGCTGCGTTTTGCTTAAAAGAAAATCAAGGATGTTTGATATTCCACAAGGTTTTTGAGGCCATTGTGCTGTAGAAATCAATGCATTCATCCTCTGTACTCTCTTTTATGTTACAAAGGTGCCCTGTTCATGGACAGCCTTGTAAAATTCCTCAGATGCTACTACCTTAATAACCCGCGGGACACTGACCTGGTACGGTGCGACATGACAACTCTCCAGTGGCAAGGTTGCTGTCCAGTATTTTCCGAAGAAAAAGTGTTAGTGGAGCAAGCTTTGTCGATGACTGAAGCAATTTATTGCCTTTTTCTTATTTGCTGTGTCACAAGGTGTTAGTTGATGTTACAGTGCTAGCACTGTAGTATAGCCTGATAACACCCCTGCCTTCCCTTTCATTTGCAAGTTGCCCAATAATCACAGTGTGATGAAATGGTTGCTGTTAAGTGGTGACTCTTTCAATAATGTTGTTTGTTTAATATTAGACAAAGTATATGTCTTTCATACAAGTCCATACATGCAGTGGGTATAAAAAGTATTCATTCTGTATTTTTTTGCCACTGATCAACACAAAATAGTACAATTTCAAATAAAAATAAACTTTAAAGCTTTTTCTTAATCAATTGCAAATACAAAACAATAATTGAATCCATAAGTGTCCACCCCCCTTGACTTAATACATGGTAGAAGCACCTTTAGGTGCAATTACAGCTGGGGGTTTATTTGGGTACGTTTCTACCAGCTTTGCACATCTGGACACTAGACCCATTTTCACCCATTCTTTTTACAGAGTTCCATCAGGTTGGATGGAGACCGTTGTGGCATTGTGACATAGTACTGTGTGGCCTGTAAAATAGTCAATGGCTCATGGATTGGTGCATTGGAGACAGTGCATGTGAGCCAGCTGCTGTGCTCCGTGTGTGTGGTGCGGGTGGTGTAGTATTGGATCAAGAGGCACAATTAGTGTTCCCTACTTTACACTCTACAGGCCACATAGTACTACAAGTCTCATTTGGAGTATAATGAAATATGTTGAAATGGATGCAATATCACTCAGTGAAAATTAGATATCACAGAACTGAAACATTTTACAGCAGTCAGATGTGAGGATATAGTAATACTGGAATACTGCTATGGGTCAGCCAGACTGAGTACTTATTTGGCAACTGGACCCACACTTGGAACTACAATGCAGGTATACAGGGTGCGGGGCAAGTGGAAACATGCTTTGTAGAAGCAGCAACACTGAAATACTGTTGTTTTTTTTTTTTGGTCAAGTAGAAATGTTTCACTCCTTTTCCCTTTAGATTATTCACAGAATGTTTGTCTACATTACAATCTTTGGCATGAATTAGATCTGCAGAAATAATTTTTGTAAGGAACTGGACATTACCTTGCATTGCATATCCTTTTGGGCCTCAGGTCAATCCAGTCATCTCCTAGAAACTCACCACTCAAGTATTTGTGGTGCTGATGTTAAGTATTAGTCCTGAAAATCTTCTGTAGTGAAATGTATTAAAATGATGAAATGAAAATACAAGAAGGTGCATTCTAATATAGATTATATTTTTCTTGTTATAAAACCATTGTTGTTATAGTTGCTAAACAGAGCTCTGAGTATTCGTATTGAAGGAATGACTTCATAGGGATCATAGGGCTTATGTCTGTGGCAGCCAGTCATCTTTCCTTCATTATCAAGTCATGGCCCATGTCATACTATCCCTCTTTGAAAATGTCAAAAGAGGACATAGTAAACAGCACAGCTTGAAAGAGATTGACAGATGTTAACACATTTTATGCTGTTTTGCGGTGGGTGCAAATTGGGTATCTTCCAGTTTGCTAAAAGGCCACATTTGATTTATCTCCCCTCACCCCATTCAATTAAACAGCCATTTGCTTTTCATGCATGTTCCTGGAGTTCCTGGAAACAGTTAAAGATTATGAATCCCCTCGGAGAAGGAAAAAAGGTGTTTTGTATAACCTGTTTGGAGGAGCACTGAGCTTTTGTTGCTGCCCTCAATGGAACCGAAGGCTACTTATTCTTGCATTGATGTCCATACTTTATATCCGTGGACAATCTAATAATAGCCCTTTTTCTCCACATTGTGAACCTTAATTTGAAACGTATTAAAACCCTTTCATCATTTCTGCAAGGCTGCTAACCAAGGTTGGCATTAAGCAAACTGCAGTAATTTTCTTGGGAGATGCAAAGATTGACAGATGGTAAGGCCTAAACCAACTGCCGACTGCACAGGCCTCAATTGGGTATGGCAAGGTATGGCTGTTTTAGCCTAAATTGATAAAACGACTCAAATTTACTCAAAAAAGTTTGGATTCCCCGTTGAAATATTAGTCAAGCAACACAGTATGAAAGTAATATTTATTTATTGATAATATTAGTGGCAAAGAAGTGAGCTCAAACTGTTTTACCGTTTTACCCTTTACTGTTTCACCCAATATCAACACAATATATTTTATGTGACGTCACCTTGCCATACCTTTCGCCGACTGACTATGTATCTCTGAGAACTTCCAGAAACATCCGTCTCTTATTCTTTCAGCTGAACTAATAATGCCAGCACAAGTGTCTAGAACTCCCCCCCCCCCCCGTTACAGTTAAGATTTGGTTTTGACCGGGGTTCAATTCCCCGTCGTGCCAGAGTCGGCTCTGGTCGGGAGTGCCATCGGGGCGGCAATTGGCTGTCTGCCCCAGGGAGGCGAGAGGGAAGCCGACACACACAGTTCGCTGCACACAGGAGTGGTTCTGGGGTACCGGAATAACAGTCGACGGCACGACGAGTGCTGTCTCAGAGGAGGCATCGATATGCCCTTGTCACTGCCGGTCACAGGTCTACGGCAGTGAACTATGAGGGAAGGGGGATTGAACTGAGCACAGCGGGTAATTGGCTACCAAACTGGGAGAAAAACAGGTAAAATCTGATTAAAATACAATTAAAAAAAAAA
Source organism: Aldrovandia affinis (assembly GCA_029706075.1). Taxonomy (NCBI): domain Eukaryota; kingdom Metazoa; phylum Chordata; class Actinopteri; order Notacanthiformes; family Halosauridae; genus Aldrovandia; species Aldrovandia affinis. The sequence goes on from JAINUG010000141.1 coordinate 882,277, forward strand.
TAAAATATTTCGTTTTGATATTTATGTCTTTGTTGATGTTCGAGTTGATTAGCACACTTCATGCCATTCTTTCATTGCTGGAGAAGTCAATGCTGTCTTGGATCCTCCTTTGGAGAGTGGCCCACGGTTCATTTCCGGTAGACCTTGATGTTCCTCATCTCCCACAGGACCTGCTTCATGGTGTGTATGATCCTCCACAGGCGCTGGAGCTTGGTGGTGTCACAGCCATCAGTGCCATGGAGGATGCTCACAGCCATCAGGGAGGACCTTGGTGGGACCCTGCAAAGGGAGACAGAGCACACAACAAGGCCCCAGGCCCTTCTGGCCACAGAGCACTCCCAGAGCAGATGGTCGACATGTTGTTCCGTATCAGTTCATCCATGGGGGCAGCTCTGAGTACAGGCCTAATTCCGTCTATACCAGGAATGGCCTGGTAGGGAGACACATGGGTCTAGGTTGAAAACTAAAGGTGACCGAGCTTTGTCTATCAAAGCTCCTAGACTCTGGAACAGCCTTCCAGTAGATATTAGAACAGCTGTTTCAGTGTCCTCTTTTAAAACCTTTTTAAAAACATCCTTTTACAGATTTGCTGTTTAACCTTTTAACCTTTGTGTTGTATTTTAATGAGTTTTTATTATTTTTATAGTCTCGTTTGTTTTATGCTCCCGTCTATTTTTTGTCTTTTATTTTAATCCCTTTTCTTCGTGAAGCACTTTGTGCTGTATTGCTAGAAAGGTGCGATATATTAAAATTTAAAAAACGTGAGCAGACATCCGTGCTATACTTTTCTGCTTATCGCTCAGTGATTTACGGGTGACATTTTTCCAAAGATCCAGGGTTGGGTTACCCCTCAAGAGGGACACAGTCTGTTTTGTCCTCATGGTTAAGTACATTGCCCCCAAATAGAGTATGATGTCTTCATATTTCCATTTCAAGGGAGTATTGTTAGGTGGATCGTTATGGGTGACTCAGCATCAGCAGATTTTTTTTTGTCTGTACTTGAAAAACAAACATTCCACAATATCGTAGTAATACAAATACTTGGTTCCGAATCCCCATTGGAAAGTTAGATGCATACTCAGCCACTATCAGGGGTCCCACAATGTCCTTACGGCAATGTACCACTACCATACCCAGCTGCAACACTTCTGTAGTGTTATTCCCATAACCCTTCAAATGTACACCGGGTAAAGATGTTCTTGAACTCCGTCTGTGTGCTTTCATATTAAATGACACTCAGAAATAATATTTATTTCTATACTTCTAATATTATTTAATATTTATTTTAAATAATATTTATTGAAATCGATTAAATAAACTGCACAACATGTAGCAATGAAATTGTGCATTAAAAAACCATGGTAGATGACATTACATTTGTAACAAACACAGTTTGGTTTACCTGGCCCTGGCAAGATATGTGAACACACTCTTATATAAAGTTGCCAATTGGTTTCGCTGACGTGAAATAACCGCTATGCTAGTACTTGTAATGTTACCAGAAGAATCGTTGTCATCTATTTAACTTTCTTTGTATCTTTTGGCAGACATATTATGTTTTTCAAAATAATATTTATTTCTATTTTTTTATTTGTGTATTTCATTCATTCGTGGTTTATTACATTGAATAGGGGAAACAGGGAATCATTTTGAAGTAGCAACAATCTATTTCCACATGGTGAAATGTTATCTTCCTAACGCTGTAGAACGGATATGCAAACACTGAGCAAGTTAAAGCATGCGGGTTTAACCAAAAAAGTGCAACCCAAACAGACATATTTAGCATGAAAAGGCAGGTATTTTTAGGACACCGTGACCAATCAGAGGCCTGCCCAGGGTGCCAATCACTCGGTAAGTACACATTTTAATTGGCTACAATCTCTTACTACCGTTGTCATAGAGGTACGGCACATTAAACAAACTTTATTGAAAGGCAGCACCGGATTAATCCCAGAAGGTTTGGTTTGATTTGATTTGATTGAATGGCATGTCCTTACTTAGTCTAAACTCATTAGATTGGATCTCTCTGTTAACACTGATTTTGACACTTGAAATGTTGCTGTGCAGGCTTAGGGGACAGAGAGTAAACCAGCCTTGGTGTTTAATGAATTATTTTGGCAACACAATTGCAGAAAGAAAGAATTTGGATGTGTTCAGGAAATGATGCTTGTCTACGGTACGTCACGGTTATCGGGACGTGTTAATGGTGCATTTTATATATCCGCTCACAGGAGAATTGACAGAAGAAGGACAGTAAAAGAAAAGAAAGACTTGAATGAAAGTAAGTGGGGGGGGGTTAATCTCTTGTGTTAACAATGATATAGTTGTGGTATATGATTTGCATTCTGTTTTTGTTTTTTTATGTATTCCTCTTTGTCTGACGAGATGAAGTTTGGAGTGCGCACCTTCCATTCGATCCCCACTCTCCCTTTCCTTTTCAGTCATTCAATAGATTATAAGCGAGGTCATTTGATCTTCTAATTCAATAGACCACAATTAAATATTCATTCACACTGGTGTCGGTGCTATGGCAGCTCTTCTGGGAATGTGTGCTGAGGAGACAAAGGCTGTGTTCTTGATTATACAAGGGCCCAGGGGCTGTTTGAAAGGCCATGCTAAACAATCGCGAAGCGTTAAACAGTATATTTGGGAGTTTTTTAAAAGAAAAAAAAGGTTGTTTTTGGTGGTGGTTTTCAGCTGGCTCACGTCATGCAACCAACATTTTGCGTGTCCCCAGAAGTGCCCGTGATTGCCATCTTGTCTCTCTAGTGGGGAAAATAAAAGTTCAAACTTTGGGGCAGGTTTCTATTCCTTATCAAGTGTTGGTAGGTGTGTGTACACCACATAAAGGTGTGTGTGTAGAGCAGGGGTGGGCAATTCCGGTCCTGGAGGGTCAGTGTGTATGCAGGTTTTTGTTTCTACCCCTGGCTCAATTAGCTAATTATTTGGATACGCTAATGCTGGTTCACTTGAAGATTAGACCACAGTAACATGTTTCATATGGGAACACAAGAACAGTCTTCAGCTGTCATCCATGGGCTTATCAAGAAATGTAGCTAAAATGTCAGATCACGTAAATGATTGGGGCTAATTAAATAATTAAGAGCAGAAGATGTCATTAAATCCAGAAATGGATACGGCCCTCCTTGCCCACCCCTGGTGTAGAGTCAGGTGATGAACTGTGGGGAAGGGATGGGCATTTGGAATGATTTCACTTTCGAGTACTCTAATGAAATGATAGAATACCCGAGTACTCACAACAACAACAAAATCGAAAGTGACAATATTCCTGCACATTTATGTAAATTAGCCAACAAAGAAAACAAGTGCAGTGAAATTAATTTATTGAACATGAGAATGGGGCACGTATTGATTCGCCCGCAGTAAAATGTTTCATATAGGGATAATCTTCAGCTGTCATGTTCATGAGCTTATCAATAAATGTCGCTAAAATGCCAGCTTACACGAATGATTGGGCTAATTGAATAATTAAGAGCAGAGGTCAGGACGAAATCCAGAAACAAATATGGCCCTCCCTCCTTGCCCACCCCTGCTGTGGAGCCACAGGATCCACTGGTTTCTGTTGTCACTCAGCACTCAATTGATTTGTTAAAGCAATTAATTACATAAGGCCTTAAGCCATCAAATGTGCATAGCGATAATATAACTTTACATCATTGACAATAGCAATCACTACATTAGCAAAACGGATTGCCTCCTCTTGATTGATTATAAGGGTTCACTTTGAAATCAGATTGAGTACAACAGGCAGAAATGGTCTCTTTCCCCAAAAAATATTTTGGGTGTATTCCTGCCTCTCGCCCAATGCATGCTAGGATAGGCTCCAGCCCCCCCAAGACCCTGACCAGGAATAAGCGGCTTAAAAAATGGATGGATGGATGAATAAATAGGTAAAATACAGAACATTCACAAAGCAGTCTTGTGTGATGGGGGTTTATTACCTGTCTGCCCTATCTGTTCATATGTGTACATTAATAACATAACACAAACTAGCACTAAGAGTGCACTAAGAGCCCAGAGTTGACCAATGTAAGCACCTGCTGAAGTTCCTCCAGTTAATGCAAAGGTTTCGTAGAAAACTATGCAGAAGAGTGCCAGAAAAATGTTATTTAATCATTTTACAATACCTGCTCTCTGATGGCTAACTATAATATTTCAAAGAGTTTTGTTTCAATGATGTTTCCATTCAGGAGTCTCAATTCATCTCTTTCAGGAGCGTGTGCCTTTAATTAAATAGATGTGAGGCAGATTTTACTAGTTGTCCACTATTGCATGGAAATAGTTGAAAACTATGAATGAGCATTGACATATATAGGATATATTTCCCCAATCCATTTTGCCTTTCCATGGTGCATTTCTTGAGAGCACATTTATTACACTATTGTCTGTGCCGGCGTGTTCCCCATGATTTAAAGGGGTTTATGATGAGGGCTTAAAAGGAGAAGCAACCATTTAGGCAAATATACAGTAGCCGAGATGGAGAAGAAGGAGGTACGTTGGCGAAATACACATTTTTTGGATTCGAAATACTGCTGAATGAGGTCAGCAAACACTATTCTACATTATACGCTGCAAATTCTCAAAGTTGATGATGTGCAATTCTCTTCTTGTCCTATAGAGATGCTCTTACAAACAATGGCCGGGTAGTGGCGCGCTACTTATTCAACTTTTTTTATGGTTGAATAAAGTTACATCGAAATCAGAATTGGGAACATCTTCAGACACGCCCCATATGTTTTTGAAGCCCAACTAGGGACGAACATTGAAAATTAGCGCAAGCTACAAATGTTTTGATACAGGCCATCAGCGTGTTGTTAATGCAATGTGGGCAGCAGTGCTAGCATAATGGTTAAGGAACTGGGCTTGTAACGCAAAGGTTGCAGGTTCGATTCCCAGGTGGGACACTGTTGTTGTACCCTTGAGCAAGGTACTTAACCTGAATTGCTTCAGTAAATATCCAGCTGTATAAATGGATTGTATGTAAAAGAAATGTAAACTGTGTAAGTCGCTCTGGATAAGAGCGTCTGCTAAATGCCTAAAATGTCAAAAAATGTCAAATGTGTCTGGTTTTTGTATCTGTCCCTATTGAAATAAACATTAAATGAATAAATAAAACCCCGCCTCGGACGCCCCAGGGGGCGCTTAATTCCACAAATAAGTTCAAAGTCTGAATACGAATGGACAGGTGAGGTGCGGAATTTTCGACTGATCGGTATGTTGTGCCTGCTTAACTCAGCTCTGAATAGGCCCCTAAGTATTTGTCATCAGATGTTTTGGGGGACCTTTTGCGAAAAGCTCCATTCTTCATTTTCGCGTTTGACTCCACCCCTTTCTGAGTGACATCTTTATTCCTCCCACAACTCCTTGGCATAATGTGTTGTTGACAACAAATACAGCTGTGACACAGCTTTGGCTGTGAGTGTCCGGGCCAAAAGGCATTTTGTGCTCAGCCATACAAATCTGCTTTGCAAATTGGCATGGATTACATCAATACGCCTATTCTTCCTCTAACAGGATATATTTTGGCATATGGCAAAAATGAACAATGCCAGTGAATTCCAGCCCCCCCACAACCGTGGTTGCCACTTTTAATAGAAAAGACAAAATAAACATCTTGCGCCGAACAATTAAGTTATTGCTCCACTTGCCAAGTGTGTGAAAGCGCTGGGGGGGTTGAGCATTTGCACATGAATGAGGAGCGTGGGCTACAGAAGGTCTGTTCCGTAAACGTGAGCAGAGATGCCTGCTTCTTTCTTCTGTTTTTAATGTCCAGGTGAGATTCTCTGACACAAAAGGCGTGAAATACAAATCAGATATTGTGGCTGTCCTAGGCACAATTATGGAAGAAAGAAATTGTGTGCGTTTTTAGCGTTATATATGAAAGGGAGGTGACATCTTAGCCACAGCTAGGAGGGAGGATTGAAGATTTTGAAAGATTGCACAGGTGCGTTCTCTTTTTTTGACAGAGGGGTTACCCACAGGTGTAACTTGGTGTCACCATGAATTTGTCAAATGTAACCACAGCATGCGCTGACCTTATCCTTGAAAAACTACATAAAACGTTTTGTGCTTTTTTTGTTGTTGTTTCCTAATAAGCAACAGATTTTCTTTAGTTAATTCCAGTAATTCCAAACTCACTTTTTTGGAGGAATAAAAAAACCCTGCTACACTTGAAAATGTTTTCAAGGCAAGCTCAGTATGTCCTTGCTTGGATTTATAATTACAGTAGTATTTTGTAGTACATTGAAATGTCCTTTATTTGACAGAACGCAAGCTAATTTGAAATCCTTTCATGGTTCTCTTCCCTACTTCAGCTGAACTAACCCTTGCTGAAATCCCAGAATACATTATTCCTCTCTGTAGAAAATGTACACAATATGTAATTACTTATTCTTTAATAATACTTAACATCTTCTTCTTCTAAATGTTTCTAATGTAGACTTACAAACACATAGCTATGACAAAGATGCAGTCTATACTTTGTATGCTGTGATGAATTGCATGTTAAATTGTGTGCTCCTTGAACCTGGGGACAATGCCAGTTAACGCCCAAACCCAGTCCAATTTGGGTTACACTCCGAAAGCCTAAACCCAGCAACAACCTGCCACTCCATCACAGAACTCACCACTAAATCCTGAGGGCAACAGGAGGTAACTCACCACTCAATCCTGAGGGAACAGCAGGTAAAGGCCTCTACATGCTTATGCGTAACTGCAATTTATACTTCTGCAAAGGCTATGCGCAGCCTATGCAACATGGTATCCTTACAATTCTGTACACTAGTAGGCATCAATGTATTGAACATGGTCGTTAAAGTTTTCATGAAAGCAGGGAAACTCCTGTACCTTCAAACTTCTTCAGCCAATCTTTCCTGAAGCTGGTTCATTTTATACTATGTCGAACAAATAATGCTAGCTATCTATATCGTTAGCTACTAGCTCAATGAACTGTGACCTATGAACTACAACTATGACAGCTCTGCCTCCATTCGCTAACCAACCAATCAATGATGCGCAACATCTATGTGAATGGTTGCACTGCGGTCACGAGTTAGATTTTTGTACTAGGTACGCGACACCCTCTGAAACGCCCTCTGCGTAGGTCGCAAAGGTTGCGTTGATTTTGCAGAGCCCTGGCTGTGTTGCTGTCGCGCTGTTCTTGTTCGAGCATGTAGAGGCCTTAACTCGCCACTCAATCCTGAGGGCAACAGCAGGAAACTCACCACTCAAACCTGGGGGTAACAGCAGGTAAATCTCCACTCAAACCTGAGGGAAACAGCAGGAAACTCACCACTCAAACCTGGGGTAACAGCAGGTAACTCTCCACTCAAACCTGAGGGTAACTGCAGGTAACTCACTACTCAATCCGGAGGGTAACAGCAGGTAACTCACCACTCAATCCTGAGGGCAACAGCAGGAAACTCACCACTCAAACCTGGGGTAACAGCAGGTAACTCACCACTCAATCCTGAGGGCAACAGCAGGAAACTCACCACTCAAACCTGGGGGTAACAGCAGGTAACTCTCCACTCAAACCTGAGGGCAACAGCAGGAAACTCACCACTCAAACCTGGGGTAACAGCAGGTAACTCTCCACTCAAACCTGAGGGCAACAGCAGGAAACTCACCACTCAAACCTCGGGGAACAGCAGGTAACTCACCACTCAAACCTGGGGGGCAACGTGAGGATAATGCCAGGTAATGGCCAAACCTGGAGATGGCAGGTAACACCCAAAACTGGGGATAACAGCAGGTAATGCATGCACCTGAGGATAACACCTGTAAGTGCACTGTCCTTACCCCAGCCACTGCTTAACAAAATCCCACCACCCAATTAAAAAAAAGAAAAAAATTAAATTGCATTATAATTAACCACAGTTAAGTTGGAGCGCCTAGTACCCCCATTAAGGGTTTTTCTTTGATCCCTCGTTTTCACCGACAAGTAATTAACGTGGAAAGGCAGAATTGTCCGCGAATTCCTATGAGATGGGGCCAGCCAAAGCTGCTAAATCCAAGTAGGCAAATTAGTATTCATGCAGGTATTCCTGTTATAAGGCGGATTTCCCTGTGGGACCAGGCAGTAGATTGGGTAGACAGACAGCGTTCATCCTTGATTATGTGAGCAGAATTTTACTGTATCGCCAGAGCGCAGAAAAAAGCGATTCCTTAGGCAGTGAATCAATTTCTGTGACCTGCTAAATGGAAGCGACCACAGTGCGGTTCTTTAACCCTGCACATCAGAGAGAACGAAAAAAACAAAACAACAACATATATTTCCACATCGGAATGATTGCGAGTCATTACATATGTCCGTGGTTGCTCTATGAGTTAATAACCATTCACTGCGAAATTATACATACCCAACGACAGTAAACAATCGCTTTAATGCATTAAAGTCATGTCTTTGTTTAGCTAATTAACCAGTTCTCAGAGCCCATCTGTTATTCAAACTAAAATGGTACAGTAAAAGAGTTTGTGCTTTTAGATACAAAAAAAAAAGAAAAAAATGTTGAATATAATTTGTGAATTGAACATTCTGGGGAGAGGGAATGGCTGTAATTGGATAAGCTTTTGATGCCCTGTGGTTCTTTAGTTGTGCAACGTTGAACCTCGAGCACATTTTCATTTTTCATATTTGCATGCATATTTGCAGGTTTATGGCTCACCCCGCCTGCTGCGTTCTTTTAAACGGAGAATCTTAATTCATATGTCATTTGCAAAATGAAAAACATTTACTGCAAAAAAACCAAAAAAACACTTTTCACCACTATTGAATATATCCTGTGAAGAATATTTTATTCCACACATAATGTATGGGTGCATTATACATGCATATGACCAATAATAGAATACGTTTATTCATGGATGGTTGTCACACATGCAGGTGCACATGTTGTAAATGTACAGTATCTAAGTATCTAGCTCCCCATGCCTAAATCAAGACACTGATAACAAAAACAAGACACTGGCCTCTTATGATGCAGCCAGCAAAGACACAGAAGCGTTGGCTGGGCTTTCAGTCCACTTTACAAGTAGACAGTGGAATGCCACAGAGCCCAAAGTGCCTGAATTGCTGCACAAGATGTAAAATGTATGGAACATTTGAAGCGATGCCGGCGCCACTAGACATGCTATTTAAGTACTCTGCATTTGTAAGCCAAGTTGAAAAACACCAGAAATGAATCTACAATCTGCATAAACACACTTCCTTGTGAACATTTTTCCCCATTTTGACCCACGCGTAAATAATGGAAATTACTTCTTTTTTTTTTTTACTATCATTTTAGCATTTTTACGTATACTTTTGAATTAATTATTAATACGAATATAAATAATTTATCATTTCATCAATATCTATCAAAGTTGTTGAGATAGATATCTATCAATATTTATCTGTGTTTGAAAAATGCGATTGCGTTACAGTCATAAACCATAAATACTGCTGCAATTGAACACAGCCCCTGTAACAGTCTATTTTTTATTGGTAGGACAGGTATAATTATTCAAACACAATAATTATACCTGCACAAAAGAACACAAATGTTCATTTTTAGGAGTAGTAGACTGATGCCACTCATCTTCCCCTACACATGTACTGTAACCGTCACGTGCAGTATACTCCCACATGACCGATCTCATGGGGGCCAGAGGTATGGTGGATACATAAAAGGTCAGAGAACTGTGATATTTAAAATAAACATAACAGCCAACACAATTTCAAAATGTGAATATCTGCAAATTAATTTATTCAACAATCCACTTTAAAAAAAGCTAATTTATGATTTATGATTTTTTGGTGGTTGGTTACAGTATATGAACATTTCTGTTTGCACCTGTAGCTATTTTTTTAAATGTCATCTACCAAGTTTTTAATGTTGTGTTTGGGTGCTTTTCCCTATCCCGAAGGGAAGTATCTTGTCTCTTGTCACACCCTTCTCCAAAAGAGAAATTATTTATCATTTTTTCTTGTGTGAAGAGAACAATGATCTTTCTTTTTGCAGATAGGAAGGATAGAACAAATAAAAGAGGTGAGGGTGTGGTCCTTGTCAATGTCAATGTGCAGGAAATTCCTTGAATTACCCCAGACTACTGGGAGAATATGAGAAGCGCGTTAATATACAGAAAGATAAACACTATGCTCTATGAAAACATAAAACAAGCTTGTCAGGAAGGAGAGACATAATAGGTGACTTCAATTACCCCTCTGTTAATTGTGAAGTATAGGCAGCACAGGTTAAATGTGAAGAGGAGTTCATAGATGCGGTCAACGACTGTTTTTGGTGTGTTACCTGGCTTACGAGAGGGAAGTCAATTCTGGATCTGGTTTTGTTTAATAATCCTGACAGAATTTGTAAGAGGTAGGTAGCAGAACCACTAGGGACAAGTGATCATGGTACTGTCACTTTTGATGACTTTTGGCAAGTTAAGACCACCTCCTCCACTCTAGAACTTCGGACGAGATTACTTTAATAAAATATGTTGAATGGGGGCATTGTCATTCTGAAAGAGACCACTCCCATCAGGATAGAGATGCTTCACCATAGGATAAAGGTGATCACTCAGAATGGTGTTGTATTTATTGGCATTTACTTTGCCCTCTCAGGGGTTGCGTGGAGGTAAACCATGCTGGTTAAATGCACCCCAAACCATAACAGTTGCCAGAATCCTTCACCATGGGAAAAAAGCACTCGGGACTGGAGGTTTCTTTTGGCATCCACCACACATTCACTCATCCATGGTCAGTTTTCAAGCTTTCAACATCCCAACATCCCATTTTCACCTGGTTTCATCCAAATAATACTAATACATTTCTGTATTTTAAAGCCTTAAATACTGGTTACTTATCTATATGACTATGTTAGCTAGCTATAGGGGTGTAACGGTACACAAAAATCAGGGTATGTAGCCTACCTCGGTTTTGAAGTCATGGTTTGGTATGTTTTCGGTACGGTGGAGAAAAAAAGAAATGCAAAACATAAAATTGCTTTTCATTTATTATGAACTTTGTGAACAGTGGTTAATTGGCCATCATTTACTGGACAAAGTAAGGCACATACAGTATCTTTCTTTCTTCAATTAAAAAAAATGTCTGTCAATACTGCTGCAACCGACTAACGACACTTCTGAAGTGAATCTGAAGGTTCTCAAATAAATAAAAAATATAATAAAATAAATGTCCAAGTTTGATAGATAGCCTGTTATGTCAGTTAGCTACGTTCACTGCTAGTTAGTTGATGATACAGTTCACAACATTTAGGTGGCGAGATAACTTGGCTATGTTTAGATATGAAAAATCCAGGCGGCTGTCAAATCTGACGTATTGCTGAGTAGCACTTATCTAGTAATCTTGCTTACCTGTCCTACCCAATTAGAAAACTAGAACCACTATCTTTAGGTGTACTTAATGCTTATATGGCTAGCAAGTTGAATAGCTGGGGGAAAGAGTTGTCTGTTGTGCCGAGGGTTCGGTGCAACGTAATTTTTATAGGGATAGCCTACGGTAAAAGGAGGCGTCGATGGCTATTCACAAATGAGCTAGCCCGATGTTCGCTTTGTTTTGGATTTCACCTTTTGTAGGCTATTTATATTTCCGGGTGAGATTTCATTTTAAGTATGACCCCAGCTTTAATCTCTCTGGTACAGCGGTGTGCCATAAACGTATGTGGGCGGAATGAATAACATCCGGTCCTTCGTGCAAGTTATATCTTCATGGAGAGATTGCATTCCTTCGGTTCGTACCAAACCAAAAGTTCTGTACTGAACTGAAAGTCCCGTACTGAATGGTTCGGTACGAATACGTGTACAATTACACCCCAAGATAGCTAATGTTATCAAGCTGCAAACAGATTGTTAGCTCACCAAAATAGTTTATTTCATCAGCACACTTCACTTATCTAAGCTAGCTAACAAACCTAAACTGCTGAGTCATTATGTCCAGTAAAAGAGGTTCTGAATTTAAAGCCAGAAATTGTCAGGTCTGTTCCTCCGGCTTCCTCCACCAGGGGCCGCCAAAGAACCACCTGAACTTTGTGTTGTTCCCTCTCTGTGTCTCCACGTGATTATTCCCTGATTGTCTCATTGTTTAATTGATTAATGGTTTGATTGTCTTGAGTGTTTCCACTTGTGTCTCGTTGTTCCTGATTGTGTTCCACCTGCGCCCCATTATGTTCTCATTATTTAAACTCTGCCCGTCTGCGTATCTGTGCATAGTCTTTTTGTGAAGGTCCGTGGCGTAGCTGGGCCATTGCTAGTCTCTCAAGGTTCCGCTGTTATTTGTGTGTTTTGTGTGCTTTTGTTATCTGGCCTTTGAAAGCCGTTTGATTTATTTTGGAAAGATAATTTTTTTAAACTTAAAAAGAAAAAAATACCACCTGTTCTTGGTCTCAGTCTCTGCTCGTGGTTCCGCCCACCACCAACCCTGACAGAAATGCTGATTTTCTAGCTGTCTGATTATGTTAGCTAGCTAGCAAGCTGCAAATAGATTGCTAGCTAGCACACAAATCACAACTCACCCAAGCTAGCTAGCAAACATAACCTGCCATGTAAATATCTCCAGTATTGTTTAGCTAGCTCCCTGACTATGTTAGCTAACTTCAATCAGTAAGTTCACAACATTTTACCTTTTAAAACCACAATGTTCAGGGGACTGCAGATTGATACGGTGTGTGCTCCCTGTCAGGGAGACAGTTCAAAACCCATCTATACCAGACTGGCCCTGGTAATTAGGCCTGATCGGGAGCGGTATTTGGCTGTCTGCCCCAGAGGGAGAGAAGAGGGTGAGCCGGCTCGAGCTCGCCGTGAAGCACGTAAGGGTGTCTCCAGAACGTGGGTGGGCGAATTCCATCTCGATGGAGGCGGTGTTTGCTGCCCTCAGAGAATTAGCATGCCTTGTAGAGACGAGTGGCGGACTCGTGTGGGGAGGCTAAATCTAAACAAAAAGGATGTAATTGGCTACTAAATTGGGAGAAATATGGGAAGAAATCTGAAACAAGTAAAAAAAACTTAAAAAAACATTTGGTATTGATACCATGTTATGAACAACTTGCAATGGTAGTTTTTGGAATAACTTTTATGCTTTACTCTCTTTAACAAAATGGACATAATAATAACTGTGGTGTAGTGCGTGGTTGGAACAAATGCCTGCAGACACTGCGGACCTCGAGGCCTGGGTTTGAATACCCTCGCCCTACTACATCCACTGTCTATTTGTCCATCCATCTATCCCTCCATCCCTCCATCCTCCAATGCTTATGTCTTATGAAAAAACATAAAACTCTCTCCATACTGCCATTTTTCAACTTTGAAAATTTGCCAGTGGCAAGCCAACTGAAGTATGCTTTCCGAACTTTCTAATCTAGTTTTATATGAAAGTCTAGAAATATTTCAGTAAGATATTCTTAAAAGGGGAAAATACTGCTTCAATTTTGCTAAGGATGCCCTGTGACTTTTCTGGAGACCCTCATAGTTTTGGAAGCCCTGCCTTATGATATAGGTTCGGCTTGTTGTGGTGAACGTGATCAGTGGATTTATTGGTAGGCCTATGTGTGCCCGAGCGTGAGCCTGGGTCGGGCAGGATACACGGTCTCATCTGCAGTATGTTCCTTCCGTCCATTTATTTCCAGTAACAGCATCATTCTCCAGAGGGTAACGTGAAGAATAAATAATTATAATTATAATTATATATTGTATTTATTATTATTATTATTATTATTATTATTATTATTATTGCCATTTCCTCTAAATCCTGTATGACAAAGGAACGGCATATAGGACACGGGCCTAGTTTTTCAGACATAGGGTTTAACAGTCTGACTAAAACACGAGACTGATATAGAAGGCCCCTGCTTGGTGCTTCACTGAAATGTGCTTTCAGGTCTGTTCATCTGTGAAAGCAGACGAGCTGTGATTTTCAACAAGTTCAACAGTATCAGTTGCGGTGGACATCCAGCAAATATCAGTTGTGACTAAGGAAAACTTTCTTTTGTGCAACCTCCTTTATTCTGTGAAAATAAATGTCGAGGACACACACGCAAGATTGTTGCAAGGTTGAGGCAGTATGAAACCGCCGTCGACTCACATTTTTCTAAAGAGTATAATATTGGCTTTGAAATACGATTTGACGGAGGTTCCGACTAAGCGGGAAAGAATTATCGTTGCTCAGCCCCAATATTGGATATTTTCGACTAATGTCCTGTAGCACTTTAAGGAAAGCGTGGATCTTGAGCTTTGACTTTATATTCTGTAATTAGGAGTCCTCCATCTCCGTCTTTCCCTCTGTCTTATTAAACAGAGCTCAGCAATCTGTCGGAAGGTAATTCTGTGTTTTGCGTTCGTGGGCTGTAGCGTTGACACCTTATGTTCTGCGATTTGCGGAAATCTCTAGGGATCCACCCAATTTATTCATCACGAGGTCCCGCAGTTGGTGGAGACGTGTCTCTTCCCTGTTGCCACATATCCACAGATTTGCCGCGGCGCATCTTTTCTGAATGCACAAATAATGCACAATGGTTAAGGAAGGACAGAAAAATCTAATTTTGGCACAGTTTTTGCCCATTGTGGACAGCCTAGATTTCGATCAGGCAAATCGTTATTACGCTACACTTAAAATAATATATTTAAATGTGTGTGTTAATATTGGCTGGGTTACCGAATATTTAGAAGGCCTATAGTTTGTAAACCAGTAAATGCATTGTCCTTACATGCAAAGTATTATCGTGCACATGATACAGCTTTACAGACTACCAAGGGAATAATAACGTTTATGTACAAGTTATTGCGAAGTGGATCGGGGGTTACGAAAAGCCACATCTCTCTGAATGAAATCTGTTGCTAATAGAGATGTTAACGGAGATGATAAAATGAGATTAGCTAAAACATGTTGGGGATTGTGAAACTGCTCGTTATTAATATGCTCTCTGTGTCCTGGGAGCAAAGCGCCCTGAATACTCTTCACCAGGGGAATAAGGGTGTATACATTAGCATGAATAGTTGCATGGTCTTACGGGACTGAATAAGGATGTGGATAGTGATTACCAGGCAGAGAGCTTGATTCAGAGAATCGCATACTATTTTTTCTTTCAACTTCCGCAGAAGTAATGGGTATGTGCGTGATTGGACAAACATTTATTTTTGTCCAATCAAAGAAAAAAACATTCAGCTTTGTATCCGGGCAGAGTGGAAGAGCGTATTGTGCCCTATCACAGGTCGCAGTCTAGCCTTCTAGTTTGTTATTTTTATTAACTTTGAGAGCACGGCCTCCGTTACTCACAGGGAACTGCTCAGCTTATTCATAGGTTTTATAGTCTGGTTTGGAGTGGGAGAGCTTACTGCATCTTATCGTAGCGAGGAATGTATTGAGATTTCTATCAGGATTTGTTTTAAATAAGAGTTACTTATAGATCCCATCTATAATTAACCTTGCCTCCTCAGCTGCATAAGAGAAAACACTACTGATGTTTATGTAGTTACACAGTAGTTACACCATACCTACCACTGTACTTACAGTGTTATTACACAGGCGTTATCATATATTTATATTTTAATATTTTTTACACTGAATGTTTTCAAATACCATTTGCTCTTAACTTACCAGGCGAAATGGCAAACCTGTATTTGCATGGCAAACGCGAGAGGAGTGGAAACAAATAGAGTCAAAGTGGAACAGAAAGCAAATGGTTACCAGACCTGGGTCAAATAGATATTTAAATATTTGTATTTGAAAATTGAATTTGTATGTATTTGAAGTGTTTCCAAATACACTGACCCAAGAAAATTCTTTGTATTTGAGTTATTTAAAATACTTCATTGAGAAATCATATACAATATTTACTAAATATTTACTAAATCAATTATTTCAAATACATTAAAATGTAATTAGTGTCAAATACATTCACATAATTGTAAATGCATTTTCAAATACATTAAAATATTATGTACCATATAACTACCATAATATGTACTATTTAAAATTATTTTGTGAAAAAGTAAGTGAAAGTAAATGGAATACTTTAAATATGTATTTGACCCATATCTGGTTATAAGGCGGTTGTGTTGGTTCAGTGTTCTGTGTTCGCTTTGTGCAAAGGTGTCACTCCGTCACCATATGTGGACAAGCGCTGATGGGAGAGGCACTCTGTTGACCTCACTACTCATAAGCGTAAATAGCGCAATACTTCACCATGTCCACTAGGCGGTCATTCAGTTCCTGGGAATTCACTTTTCCTTTTTATTCAAGAAAAAAAAAATAGAGAAAGAGATTACTACTTTTGGTTTCGCTCAAAATGATTCATGCGTTTGCTTTCTCTCTCCCTTTGAAATCAGTGGATGACTTAATGGTACTCAAATACAAAAATTGGTCTTGATTCATGTTCATTTTGTCAGCTTTTTCACACCGCGTTGAGAGATGTGCGAGAGAGAGCAACGACACATCTTGAGAGCAGAGATGTGTCAATGTCGAACTGTAACCTTTTAACAAGCAACCTTAAGCAAGGACACTTACTATAAAAGTTAACAAGATGAGCATGGCGACACTTGAGTCAGTTCTTAAGTGTGTCTTCCATTACCACGGTCACCTTCTTTTGAGGAACAGCAATGGACGTGATATGAAATTTGTATACATTTATTTTTCTCTTTTTTCATATTCCACCCATTTTTGGTGACCTCAGGCACCCTGTGCCGTGCGAACGCAAACGTGGTACGAAAGGCAAGGACAGCTGATTGCTGAAACATAGTTTTGTGCTGGGTTTTATTTAGCTTGTCCTCACCGTGGCACAGTAACCTCTTGAACCTTACAAAACCCAATAACCCTCGCAAATTTCCCCTCTCTGACGAAAAATACGATGGCAACATCATCTCTAATGTTTGGTTTTAACGCATTCGAGTAGATTTGACTTCTTTCACGTCCCACAGAATCCCCCCAATTTCAATGCTTTGAGATATTATTAAAAACGGCCAACTATAGGGTCTGCACCTTTTTATATTGCTATGTGAAGTTAGAATTTAAAATAAAAATGTAATACAAATGTAAAATGGTTTTTTTTTTATGATTCCCAATCACCCACTGAAAGCAGACTTCCATTGCAGAGGCGAGTGCACGGCTCTCCTTTCTCGTTACTCTTAGCTGTAACAATTCATGTTTTTAGCACCATTAATTTAGGCGCGCATTCCCTCCCTCCCTCAATCATATTGCAACGTGTACAACATCTGAGCATGCTGAGTCTGACAACCATGTTCCTGCCTTATTAAGTTACAGCATTGTATTCATTCCATTTTTCATTGCCATTTCAATTTTTAGTGTGTCAAATGAACAATGGCTTATTGGCATTTGGTTTGTTGGCAAAGAGGAGGGATGAAAAAATAAAAGCATACTCTGTGGAACCCTATGGCCTCAAAATATATCTCTGTTGTTCGTGGAAACATTTCCGCCTCTCGCGAATGTCAGATGGATGGCAGCGCTGCAGTCTACGCTATTAAGCCAGCGTTTTCAAAAGACCTGTTAGTTCGTGGGTGAGGACAGGAATGCTGGGGTGAATTCAGAGGTCCCTGCTTTGGTATTCGTCTGCTCCGTTATGTGCAGAAACAGAAACATAAGGCTTATCCCATTCAGCCACCAAGCCCTGGCTCTTTGTTTGCTTCAAATGCGGCCTGCTCCTGAATTCATTTTTTCCCTGTCTTTAAAGGTATTTCAAGGAAGCCCTGGAAGACCAGCCCCAGCCCCCCCCCGCTCCGAAGGCTCCGCTCTTTGTGGAATCATGGGAAAGAGCCAATTTTACCGTGCACCTTGTTGATCAAGACTAACCCCTCGCTGTCGTGTCTCAATGGAGTTGCGAACGGTGCTGCAAATTAGATTAATGAAGAGCTCTAAAAAGAACACAGTTAAGTCCTCGAGACTCTAAACTTCAGGTTAAGGATGTAACCCCCTGGTTCCCGGGAAGACAACGGCAACGCACCGGTGTGGGGTTTATGTACAGAACTCCTGTGCTCTTTGTCGCGGCAGGCATTGTCAGAGCCGAAACGTACGTCCGCTACAGCATAACTGTTAAAGCTTTTGTCATACACAGTGCAGGTTCTTTTTGTTCCTGTGTCCTGACAGCGTGTCCATGTGACATCCGTAAACTGCAGGTCCCTTTCAGATAAAGAGAGCCATCTGGAATTGAACTGTGGTCGGGGTTTTGTTTCTTAATCTAACCAAGTAACATTGGAACATTCTGAAAAGTTGATTTGGAAAAAGGTGTGATTCAATCCAGTAATTGGGGTCTCTGGGAAATGGTGTCCAAGGTGCAGCTTTGGAGGCCTCTTAAAGACCAGAACGGTCAAAAGGGCAGTCTACACAGAAGCATTGAGTGAAAGCCTGAAAGAGTGAAGTCTCTACACAGGCCCTGAGTGAAAGAGTGAATCCCCTACACAGATCCTGAATTAAAGAGTGAATTCTCTGCAGGCCCTGAGTGAAAGAGTGAATTCTCTAAACACAGACCCTGAGTGAAAGAGTGAAGTCTCTACACAGATCCTGAATTAAAGAGTGAATTCTCTACACACTGAATTAAAAATGTGTTCAGGTATTTTTGTTGTTTTGATAACTTGTTGAGTGCCACTGCCCTCCCTACCCACTCATTAGAATTTTGTTTAAAAAAAAAAAAAAATAAAAATATATACATATACAGTATATGGCACCCAGCCTATTCGCTGTTTTGTGAGAAGCACACCTGTACCCCTGTTAAAAAATATATTCTACATTAATGCACTGTTTTAACACCAGAGTTTAACACTTGCCCCATGGTCCAAGGGTTTCGATAATGTCTCATGGACTGTTATCTGCATTGGAAGCTACAGCACACACACTGGTTGCTACTGATGCCAGCCACGTTTCCCAGAAACGAAGATGTACATTCTGCATTAAACGCTTGTCCAGCGGTACGGGGAATGAGTATGGTAATTTGGGGCCTACCGTTGTGGAAGGGCATTGCGGTCAATCAAAGGCTACCTTTCGTCTCCCGGTCTTAGCTCTGGGTGTTTCCGACAGTAATCCTCTGATTTGACTTTGATGTGCCAATTTGCGGCTGATGAATAATTGTTCGGTTTCTGATAACTTGTGGGAGTCAAGAGCATTCTGGTGGCACTCAATGCAAATGGGATATTTGGTTTCCTGCAAATCAGAGTAGTGTCTTCCGTGTGTCCGCCTTGCGTTTCTGTGGGTAAACTCGTCAATTAGCTGTGTTTGAAGAAGCCATTTTTGATTAGTGCAATCAGTAAACAGCAAGGCCCCTCAATGATTGTCCTCCTGATTAGATGAGTTGTCACTTGAGAAGTTGTTGGAGATTTTAATTTATGGCCTCATAGTCCTGGAAAGTACAATAATTACCTTATCCATTTTCTGCAGTTCAGCACTCAGATTAAAATTCACCCTCATTGTAAATTCTGTCAACTTAATTTTTAGCCCCCCCCCCCCACACACACACACACACACACACACACACACCCCTCTAAAGTGCCTAAGTAGTGTCTCTCCCCTTTGAAAAGCTAATATTCATATGCCTTGTTTAGGCACTGAGGAAGAAATTAACATAAACTGTCCATTTGTGACGTGGACCTGGAGACGTGGTCTAAATGATGAAACCGTGTGTCACAAACATGCCGGTTTTTGCCAGATGTTGACAATCCAAGTACTTTTATCAACTTATTTGCAAAAATGGAAGATGCACTTGTAAATACTCATCTCGCTTTTAATGAGAAAAAAACCCCATTTACTCGATTGTGCAAATGGCACAATGCAATTTTAGTGGCAAATATGTTCTTTAACAGATTTTGGATCTTTCATTTGTGGCAGGTTGTCATTATAGCTTATAAAATGGGCTTTTGATACAGAGTACGTGTTCTTGTCTGAATGATCACTTCAGACCAATTTGTACACGAAAGCTGTATCTTTCATAGTCTTTTCAATTTGTGAGTGTTTGTGCATTGGCAATTAACACTGGACTGGTTTTAATGAAAAAGAAGACTAGGAAAAGCTATGAAGTAGGATGTTCAGAACAATCTGTGGATGAGAAAGTAGCGATTGCTTTTTTCAAATGAGCGTCTACATCAGATGTCCGGTTTAAAAATAACGGGGATGAGAAATTAACTGGTGGAATTCCATTTTCTGACATTAAGTATTATTCATGGTATCAAAAAAATCAAACAAACAAGAGTGTTGAAAGCATTGACGTCGACTTTATAGACTTTTGACCACTACTGTTACATACACACCATGGACCAGTAATATAATATGCATAACTAGAATCTAATGTAATAAACCATCAGAGATTTATTTTTGATTTTTAGATTTTTCAGTTAATAATTTCCCTTGACTTGAGATCCCTGAGATTATCCCTATTGAGCCTTGCTATGGATATTTATCGTTACCCTGGCTGCCCATCTTAAGACGAATTTAGTGTTTAATGATATACTCATTAAAAGCAGAAAAAACTAATTGTAGGGGCCATTTATTTTCAAAATTCAAGAAATCTGTTCTATCAAATTCATTCAGAATTCAATGTTTGATGGATTCATCTGCGCTTTCATTCTGTGTTTGCTTTGTGATCAGACAGTTGCATAGTCTAAGAAGAAGCCAGCAACCCCCTCCCCGGGTAAAACTGGTACATTTTGGTAAAATGTTGGTACAATTTTGGTCAAATTAAAGAAATAATAATTTTACAAAAACATCACTTTTATCTAGAATGGTCCCAACATTCAACCAAATACTCGGCCCACAGATGACCGTGGTCCACACTAATTAGCAGAGGCAGGGGAGAGCGAGTGAAGGGCTTTGTGTGGGAGGAAGTGGACCTCTGCGCACAGATTAGAGCGGTCTTAACGGAGCTGCGAATATTGGTGTTAATGAGCTGTCGAGTGTGACTAGGCCAGGACGTAACAGCGAGGCAGCAGGCACGGACAAGGGCTTCCAGCGGGATTCCTCGGTTGGCCACGGAGCGCCGGGGAGAGATTGTTTAAGCGAAGTTAACTTTCCCTTTCACGGTCCCGCTACCCCCTGCGGGCCAGAGTCAATACCCCCTTTTCTCTCCCTTACATGGCATCGCCTCTGCCACCAGCTGTTTAAATTAGGGCAAACAAACACTCCAGCTCGTTTTAAAGGACATTGGTCTGGCGTCTCCCAAAATAATACCCGTGTCTCCGCGGTTGTCGCCCCTAATCGCTTGAATAGCCTGTCTGTTCTTCTTGTTTTTTTTCTTTTTGCTCTTCTGATTTTGGCTGTCATTGTCCTTTTCCCTTTCAGTTTTAAACTCTTTTCTTTTTTAAGCATATATTTCAGCACTGAAAATGTTAGTGTTCGTTGAGGTTTTAAATCAAAGTGTGAATAAAGCCACACACACTCTCCATTCGCGGTGCTAATTTATTTTTCAAACCAGCCCAGAGGTTTTAAATCAGATACCTGTTTTTAGGATTTTAAAAATGTTTCCCTCCTCAAATTATTTGAATAGTTTGGTTCTTTTCTTCAGCAACACAACATTTGTATTGATGATGGTAATATGTTGTTTTTTTTTGTTTAGTTTTATAGTTGGTGGGGGGGGTTGTTTTGTTTTGTCCATTTACATCTGTTTTGTCCATCCACAAGCACACCAATTTAGCTGTACCTTGCATAAATGCATATATTTAGGTACTGGGATTCTTTGCTCTGTTTCTGAAGACCTGATGGTTGTCTTTAAAGATGAGCGGGAATGGAAACAGGATTTTCGGTGTAATCCTATTTGTCCTCCAAGTCACATGGGCGACAGACAACCGATCGATGACAATGAAAAATCTGGAAGTTCATTGGGGGGAATAAAGGGTGTCTAATTGTAATTTGTTTTTTGGAGTGCAGCGTGTGGTGTTAAATGCTGGGGGAGGCAGGTTAGTACTGGATGTTAATTGAACAGAAAGTGGGTGGTCCCTCTGTGTCTAATGGGCATTGAAGCCCCTTCCCCCTCCCCATTGAATGAAGATTATTGAATGTCAAATTTGCTCAAATGCTTAGGTGCATCTAAACTTAATTTGGAGACCTTTCTTTAGAATGTACACTTTCTTCCTGAAATCAAGTTAATCTTGTCTCCACAATGATGTCATTGTTGTTGGGGGTATGTAAGCCTCTACGGAGTCAATGCTTAGTCTGTACTAGGGCTTGGGCCAATGCATTGATCCGTTTGATAGGGAAACAAAAATACTTTGTGACAACACATTTAGAAATTGGCATATGTAGCAAACAGCATGCTCTACGAGTAAAAAACGAAACTAAGTTACAGGAAATGAGCTTTGTATTGTGTTGCTATTGTCATATACTGCCTATGTAAGGCAGTTAGCTAAAACTTGAAATTGTCATTTCAGAAATTACTGAAATTATGATACAAACTACAATTATAAAAGTGATGAAGTGCCAGTTGTATTTACGTTTCCTGCACTGTTCTGCTGACGAAAAAACGTAGGAAATTAAACGGTCTGTTGCTTTGTAGCAGAGAGTTTGTTGTATGCACAGCCTATTACTCATTAATTAATTTAATGTAACTTTAATCATTTTTGTTCCTTATTATAAATATACGCAACTCCCACCCCGGGCTTTCATTCAGTCCACTAATGCCCCCCCCCCCTCTTTTTCCCACCAGCACTCACACCGCTATCACCCCCCCGCCCCCTCTGCTGCCTTGATTTGAGCCACTCACCAACCCTGCCCCTATAAACAAACAGGGCCTGGGCTTGCAGCTGGCCATCGCCTTGGCAACCGCGGATTGGGAAGAAGCCGTTTGCTAGTTAAAAAAAGTGCAGCTTTATGAGGGACCCAGAATACTTCACCAGTTCACAATGTAACCCATTCAGTGGTTATTCCTTTTTTCCCCCTTTCCTTTTTTTTTTTGGGGGTGGAGGGGGGTGGATTCACACTCATCTAAAAATCCTATTGTGATCTGAAGGGTTACACATGGCCACGATTTTATTTTATTCCCACCCCCCCCAAACTGTAATCCCTCAGTTCATTAAAGAGAGAAAAAATACCATTCTTAATCAGTTGAGATACTAGGGCTTGAGGGCTGAAATGTATCTGGGCTGCAGGTAGGCACAATTTAGATCAACTTTCTGTACGACGCCCCTGCATCTCGAAACGGGGTCCACATTGTGCGGGGAGCACCGCTACTGGGGTGGGTTTCCTGCTCTTGAGCTAATTCTGAGACCATGCAAATTCATGTATCTTCTGAGTTCTTCATTCTGATGAAGGTCTGGCACCATCATTTACAGGCCCTGTTACTGAACACCCAACCCCCACCTCTCCAAAACGTAGTTTTTAGGTTTTTTTGTCCACAGACAAATGGTCACAAGGGCCCAGAACACAAGGTCAGTGATCCGTGTGTGGAAGGGGTTTGAGTGGATCGAGGGTCTGATCCTTGCGGGGGCCCCAAAACATATTTTGCAGCAGTGCATCTGCTGCGGTGGTTTCCACCATGGAGGACAGGTGGGATTAGGAGCAAGGGGCTGTCTCCCCTGGAACGTACCCCCGTTTACCATTGAACCTCAGGGGCTTACGACGGGCTTCCCCTAAACGCTTTGTTTGTTTGGGTTTTTCACGTGCCTTTACGTTTGAGCAACTCCCATCTTTTGAGGTTCACACAGGTTGTCTTGGGCTATGTTCTTGTTTCTTTGTCTTGTTCTTGTTTCCCCCCCCGCCCCTCGAATGTCCCTATTTGCCACTGAGATATGGAAATGATTATTATGGGTAGGGAGAAATGGAAAAAAATTTTTTTTTGAAAAATACCAGTTGCACACAAGCTGTTTATTGCACAATGAAGCACCGTCATACTGTATGTCACTTTGTGCAAGTGTGAGGACAAAGGGAGAATAAAAATGTGTTGTTGACGGGTCTCATTGTTCCGCAGGTTTCAGCGCGCCTCTCCTCAAAGAATGCCTCTACAATCAGCAGCAGTGCTCCAAGGTAAGCAGACAGCTTTGTGCACCTTTTCAGGGATGGCTAGTGTACACTTGTAGGCTCCTTCATAACAGATGAGAAATTATTTTGTGCTCGTGTTTTTTGTTTTTTTTTTTTTTAAAGGCCACTTCCTGCAAATACATATTTTTGCACTCTTGGCGTGCAAACGCTAGTGGTAGAGTTACAAAATATATATATTTCGCTGGTGGAGAGAACTTTTATCATCAGTTGAATTTGTCATCTGATTTTGGTTTAAGGCAAGCAGTCCAATTGTTAAGTGAAGTTGATCATTTCCCGCTTAAATCAACCTCAGCTCAATGAAAGCAATATAAATAAAACCAAAGCTAGCTTAATACCATTTTTTGTGGGAGGGTGATGGTGGTAGGGGTTAAGGTGTTGTAAAGGGAGGCTACCAGATTGTATTCATGCTGTATGAAAAATCAAACATGAAATTAATCTTTGTTTGTTTCAACGAGCAATTTGTGGTCTGAGTGTAACAGGTTTTCATGATGACGCCCACTTAGTGAATGAAGGTGCACGTTCTTTGTCGTCAACGTAACCTGTTAAATGGGAACAAGCTTACATCTTGATTTGATCTTACACCTCTCTTCAGGTTAAAGTCGATGTTGGTGGTGGATGTTATTTTTATAAGCTTAAATAAGAATAAGTTTAGATAAGTTTAAAATTTGTCTTGTTTACCATCGTTATATGTAGTTATATCATGAAAGCTGCTCCTAAACTTCCTCATGAATACTTGCTCTGTTTAGGGTTAATTGACAATGCACGTGATTATGATGTGCCTGTAGTCACTGTGGGCTCCAGTTTGCATTATGGTCAACAGTTGGGATATGATATTACTATTTAAAATCTGACATCAATTATTGAGCCTATCCTTCCGATGAATATGAGACAGAACCCTTATTTATTTCTTAATTATTTTTTAACTCACCACATTTTGTATATGCACACGTTTTTTTGGTGGGGGCTTTGCCTTTATTGAGACTGTTGCATAACGGCACAATCCCTCCTCACAAGGGAGAGGGGAGGGGGGGGCTTAGAAACCTGCATTAGATTTTGAGCAGGGCTAAACAAATTTTGCTGGAGGACGTTCGCAGAACTTAATGAGGCATAACTAATGGCGTTCCGCCACGACTATGTCCCTGCTGGAGCCACTGGGCACAGCACAGACTGGCCATTGATTCTTGGTTCAGACCTCTTGAAGTACTAATCAGCGTCCTTTGGTTCAACTTTTCAGGCCTGACAAACCCATTGTGGGCCTGTGTCACTTTAGGTCAGTAGTTATTAGTGGTGACTGAAAACAGTTTCTTTAACTACTTATGAGCGAGCTCAATGAAATGCATAGGCGACTTGGAGGAGGGATTACTGCTTCCACAGTTGGACGGCAGCAAGGCATTGGGAAGAATGTGACATGGTTTAGTAATAAGGGATGGTCACCCCCCTACACCCTATTCCCCCGACCCCCCTTCCCCCCCTCCCCTTGTAGCATAGGAACAGAAGACTCTGTAAGGTTGCTTTGGTTTTATAATACAACATATTGCTAAAATGTTATTCATGGCAAGCCACAGAATTAGACAGTTTGAGCCCTCAGAAAGTGTGTTATTGCGGGCTTTCGCTTCCCTGTTATCTTCGGAAACCAAAGGCAACGGTAGAATGCGCTTTTCATTTATTTAATTTCATGGAAATCTATTAGAATGAGAATTGCTTTTCTGAGTCCTATGACCCCCTTGAAAATGGTTTCATTCTGGCCAAGGATGATTATTTGGGCTGGCTGTCTTTTTTTCTCTCCCCAGTTTAAAATTACTGGAATTAGAAAAGTTTCTGGTTTCCTGGGGCGCAATCTCCTTTGATCCCAAAAGCTGACAGGTTTTTTTTTTCCCCAGTCGGTGAAAAAAATATATATTATGGTGATGTTCACTCGGCCTGCAATGGCAGAATATTTCAGAAATGATGGACGCGTTTAGAATTTGGGCTGAGGGGGGGAAGGGGATGGGGGGGATCTTTTTTTGGTCTTTCTTTGCCAGAATGATAAGGTACTAAACTAATTAAAATCTTACACAGCACCTGTCAATCCAAAGCATCCTTTGCTATGTGCTAAAAAGGGGTGCTTGTCTTTCAATCATTCTACGTGAAGCCAGAATGAGGGAGGATCCTTCTAGAATTTCACAAACAAGGAGTGGTGTGGGGGTGGGGGGTGGATGGAGAATGCTTATAATGGCTTTTTGAAATCTTGGGTGCTTGCCTGTTAAGAATGAGCATATATTTATCAAGAATTGATCTTCCGGTGACCCTGCGACACAGGTTGGCAACAATTAAAGCACAGCTTTTCATTCTGTCGCGTTCTGAATCCATAATGTGGTCAAGGCTGTTGGCAGACAGTGTAGCGTAAGTATTTCAGCCAGGTCAGTGATAACAAGTTCATAATTAGAGTCTGACTGGGCTGATGTTGTTCGTCCACATTACCTGGCTCAGTTTAGTTCAACACGTTTTCTGTAGTCCACTGTGATTGTTGATACAAAATCTATGTTGACCTGAATCTGATCTAATTCTATATTAAACACTCAGCAAAACACCACTGGATTGGCAGATGTATTTTTTACCCTCTGATTTACATCAAACGTGATGCAAAATAAGTTTAATACAGATTCGTGAATAGGTTTAATAGAGATTTATACATAGTTTTGATACCGATTAATAAAAAGGTTTTATGTTTATGCACTAGTGCAATCATGTGAGAGAAATGGAGCAGGAGCACACAAATAATTTGTTTGTACAAATAAACAGCATCATTTTTTAAAGATAAATAATTTTCCTGCCAATATTTAGTGTGTAATTGTTCAACGTTGTGCCTCCATATGAACTGTACTGCCAGCGTCTGCCGGTCTATGCCAATTAGGACTTGTGTTGCTAGGTCACCGTGGTCAATTGAAAACCGCATCAATGGAACTTGAAAAGGTTTCTCTCCGATCAGACCTTCTGACATATTAAGCAGAATAATGGGAAGGGAGAATACGAGCAAGGCCCCTAGCCTTAGATTCAAATTACTCCACGGTAAGAATTCATTTGTAACCTGCAATTAACTGGAAAGAATAGAGTCCCCCAAGAAATTCTGGGCATTATTGTAAATAAAGGCTCTTCTTTACTCAGGAACATTTCGTTTCTGTTTTGGTCTTTTCTGAATGGAGAAGCCCCTCTCTCCTCATGCACGGCTTTAATACTGAATGCTCCAACTGTTCAGACGATTTCTACGTGTTGCATTCTACACATGTGGAACATGCTTGTGGTACATGTAAGTGTTTTGTGTGTGTGTGTGTGTGTGTGTGTGTGTGTGTGGAGGGAGAGAGGGGGCTGGGGTCGGGGTTTGGGGTGGAGGGGAGTCGGGTACGGTGGGGTTTGCGAAGGCTTGCTTGCTTGCTTCCAAGGTGGCGAGCGTGCGTGCAAGCAATTTTTCAAATGCGCCCTCTTCTCGCCACACCAGTTTTTGAGACCCGTCGATGCTTTCCTGGGCCGAGCGGGCAGGACCAGAACCGGTACTGGGGCCCGGGGACCGAGCTACGCTGTTGCCAGGCTCCAGCTGCGGGGGACGGGGAGGAACTAAGTGGCTGCTGGCGTCACCACGATGGTTGCCACGACGATTTCTGCAATGGCCGGGGGACGACCACAGGTAACCTGCGCCCCCTGGGCCAACAACCTACACCGAGGGACTCCGCGCAGGAAAGCAGGAGGATTGAACTACTGTAGCTCCTTCAATTCGCAGACACTTTCTCCATCCGGCCCAAACCACGCATTCCGCTTTATTTATTTATTTACTACACTGGGAGCCTTTCAAATGTTATTATCTTATTGAGTCACTGCTTGAACCCCCCCACCCCCTCTCTCTCTCTCTCTCTCCTGAATGGTCACGATCGAGGTAGGCTGGTAGCGGATGTTTCTGGAAGGCCTCCAAGGAGGTGGACTAAAGACGGCCGTGACTGGAAATGGGGTCAGCAGCGGGAAGACACGTCGGATTGGTTATTAAGGACGGTCAGGGACTGGTGTCAGTTTTGCGGATGCAGTTTATTTATTTATGTATTTATTTTATTCAACTTATAAGTAGCAATGTCACATTGCCAAGTGTCCACAAGAGGTTGGACGGAATGGAATTGTTGCCAAAAAAAAAACGACAACAAAAAAACCCCCACAAAACATAAAAAACAAGGTAATCTTCACACCACGGCCATCTTCCTCTCTCGTACGAGAAGCAATGATCGACCCAGATTTAAGTTATTTTTTTCGTCTTTTTTTTTTTTACAATTTTAACCTTGGGAGGGGAAAAAAATAAGTTAAACCAAATAATGGCTTCCATGTTCTGTAGTGGAGGACGAAAAAGAATTAAGTTTGCGTGATGGCAATTGACAAATTTGTGCCACCCTTCTGATAAATTACTGTAAAGAGGGGTCAAATTTTTCAGTCAGTTTTAAATGGCCTCTTCTGCATCTAAATTGTAGAGCATGCAGTAAATGCTTGTAATCGCCACAGTCAATGGTTTTAAAAATAATGCTGGCAGCTAACAGAGCTTTTGTGATGTAGTGATATTGTCCCTCTTGTGTGCTTTCCCTCTTGTGTGTGTGTTTATATGTCTGTTAGATCATTCCAGAAGAATGACCATGTGTCACCTCCTACAAGATGCTACTGTTTGAATTGAGGGCTTCATCTTATGTCTGAGATGGACAGAGGCAGATGTTTTTTCCTATTGTGAATTGCATTGTTGTTGTTTGTCCGCTGTATCTTATTTACTATTGTGCCAGTAACATTCTTACAGATTGATTATAACCATTCCTGTAAAACACAGCACAAACAAACTGGACTATGTGCTCATTTGTTGGGGGCAGACATCCAGTGACTGAAAAGCTTTGCCATAAAAACTGTCACAACCAAAACAATTGTTTCGTGTTTCTTTGCATCTCTGGATTGAAGCATAGAGTCTACATTGATCCCAATTTAGGCCCTATTCCAAATATACTCAATGCAGATTTTAATTTAAATTGCCATCTTTGCTTCAGCTGGAGGAGTATTTGGGCCAACAGCTTAAATTAAAACGAAATTTTGAGTACGTATTTTCTTAAACTGCTTAAATTAAAAGCATATAACCTATTCATTTTATACAAGGTAAATACGTAGGCCTACAGGTCATTCTTGGTTTAGAACAGTGAAAAACCAAAAACGGTCAACGTTGACTACTTTAAATGTATTTTAATTAGTCATGAAGCGTCTCATTAGCCATTTATTTGAATGAGAACAGGAAAATCCATACATAAATAGAAATGCACGTGAATTTAGCGACCAAAGCGGTTTCAGCCACTCCGTTTGTGGGACGGTTTGCAGGCTAGCTTTTCTTTGACTAAATGTTTCCAGTCATGGTGTTTTTATTTGTTCAGAGTATGTGCATTTTCAATATATTGTTTTTGAGCCTGGCTAATGGCTAATAAATATGTTTTACCCCTCACTGTTTCGTGTGATAGATAAGGCTACCATTTCCGCTTTAAAAAAACGTCCCTTACAAGTATTTTAAACGTATATGCTTATATTATTCAATATTAAACTGAAATACAAATTCAAATATTTCGTAGCCTATTTTTTACAATATTACACATGGATATCAACAGGACTACTAACCTGTTATCATATCAGATATTCCCTTGCTTTCAACAAGGCGCCTTTTCATCAGAAACACGTAGAATTGAACTCCATACATAATACATGTATGAACACCATATCAGCCTCCGTAAACAAGTCTACTAACATCTTACACTGTATTAAACCAAGCCATCTGTTTGAGCAGAGGTCTGGCCTCTTTACTGTCCAAATGGATTTCCCCTCGCATCAACCGAATCACCTTAAATTACTGTAAATTATACAAACATTGACACGTTATGAGGACATGCACAAAATAATCATCACTGTTAGAAATGTATGGAAATCCGCGAGAGGGACTAGATTTATCCATATTTTTACCCGAAGCACCGGTAATGGTTATGTTGGGCTTTGGAGGTAATTTAAATCAAACCTGAATCAGGTAGGTTATAAACCGGTATGCGATTGGCCATTTTTCGCCAATATTTGTTCGAGGATACAACTAAAAAGTGATTTGCATTAGGACTCGTGTTTTTGTTCAATTCTGCAATGTTTTGCCCTGGGGTGCATGTATGAATTATTTAAATAATTGAAAGGCGATAGGGTTCTTTAACATTAACAGTTGGTCGTTAGCCTCAAACATTCTGGAAAGGTCACAACCTTTTCAATAACATCAAATTCATCAGGCCACATATCAACCAAACTTCATATACAATAACGAAGGAGCTATTGCCGCAATACCGTTAGCCTACTTGTATATTTCAACATACATTGGGAAAAGAAGGAACTCCTCAAGGAAAACTAGGTTTAAATTTGTGATTAGACATCTTTGTTTACGTCCTGGGGTAAATTGTAACTGTGAATAAATATGAATAGTAGGCCTGAAATAATTATTAAATGTAGTATCAATGATTGTGGTAGGCTACTAATATTAGTAGGCTACCGTAGGCTACTAATCTTTATAAGAATAATAGTAATTCCGTGACTCGTCGTCACTATAATCATTAATATTGTAATCATATATGGGAAGTATATTAAAAAGTTATTATATTTGTAGTTATACTCAAGGGGGCAACAATATTACAGAAAACCCGCAACAATCGATGAAGTAGCCTATATTTAAATGTAGAGGAAGTCGCATACACGTATTGGAATTGAATTCAGTTTTAATATGTAAAATAGTCTGTGTTGGAATAGACAAAATGATCCCTACTAAATTAAACAAACCTCAAATTATAATTCATTTCCCATCTATATATGTTATTGTATCGAGTTCGGTTACTTGCGTTCATCACGTCTATGTAGGCTATATTGACAATGAAATATTGTTTACTTTACGATATGAATCAATTTTGTGTTATGTAAACCGTCCCGTGTTAACCTGGATGTAAACCTAGCAGCTCAAATACTTGATTGTCCTTGAAATGTTGTTGAAATTATTTAAATTGCTGAAAATACACAATGCAATGCCTAGCGTTTAGTAAGCTACGTAGGCTAATGCACGGGGAGATATGGCGATTCATATCAAATTAATTTACATGACCATAGCTCCAAACGTTTAAATAAACATTTGAGTAACTGTGTCCATCTAGAAAAGTATAAAACAAAAACATGAATTTAACTTATTGTAGTTCGCAATGTAAGTGTATGCATTCTGTTTCCAAAAACTGAGCCGAACATCAAAGGTCAAGTGATTTCTCGTGTAATTCCTAAACGAGGTGATTACAAGTATTTTCCTTATTTACATGTATACTGTTAGCCATTTCTGTTTAGGATTCCGTTTAGATTTTTAGATATCAATTTTAGATTAGGCTACAGTGTTCTGCGTTCTTCAGCTATTCAAAAAATCGCGCTTGATAATGCTGACTGCACCCCCATCGACCTTGTGTTCCAATTCAATTAATTTCCAATAATATTATAATGAAAACGCACTCGAACTAAATCCTTATAAAAATTAGATCTTCAGAAATATTTTGCACTTCAAGTGATTTATTGTTAACTTTAATTGGTTTGAAACATATACAGCAGCCATCACGTGTTTATTTTTTTAACTTACAAAAGAAATAAAACAAAATATTTGCCTTAAAACAAATATAATACAGGTAAACTCAGTCTGGTGTGTTAGCCAAATATACATGTTCTACTTTCGTTTTATCTAAATGTCTAAATTATTTTACAATACTTATAGCATAAAATATCAGGTAAAACACTTCGACGGTGTGGTAGTTCATTCCCTTTTGCGAAGTTTATACCTGAAACCCCTTCGCCTTCCTTGGTCCCTCGCATTCCCACTAAAAGTGGAGCAGCATTCCAAAAACATTTACTACATTAACAGAATAAGGAAGTCCCAAAAGTAAACAACACAAACAGTTTCACCGGCAACCATTTCTTTAAGTGTTCACAAAAAGGAAGAAAGAAGTTGCGCTTTCAAAAAAATTGTCAAGAAACTGTGCCCCAAACTGGTGGATCGCTTCATTGTGTAGTCCTTCAAGTCCATCGAAGGCTACAGTCTTCACAGTTGGATATATATCAACATGATACATTGTTTTATCTGCTTTTTGGGCTCGTAATATCTCTATCCGTGGGGTAACATAAAAAAAGAAAAAAATAAGAAAATTACCATTGGTCCTACCACGTTCTGCCATAGAGCAGGTTCGAACTGACCATATTGTTGGTGTAATCTACAGCGGAAGTGTCTATCTGTGCGAGGTTGCTGATCTGGCTGTGCAGTGACGGTGGACTAGGTGACATCTCCTCCAGGTCTTGGGCCTGAACCAAAGGGTTCACCTGCTGGTTTTGATGTTGATTAATGCTATTGCTGGAAGCGGGTATCACTCCCCCAGAGCCGTTCTGTTGCTGCTGCTGCTGCTGCTGCTGCTGGACCTGCTGCTGGCTCGGAGTCGGCGTGTTGGAGCCATTCTGACACGGTTTACCATCCTTAACGAGAACGGGAACGGCCACGCGCCTCGGGGACTGCTGCTGCGGACACAGGTTGCTCTCCTGCTGCAGCTGCTGCGCGGCTTTGTCCTTGGCCTGCCGTTTCATCTTGTACCGGTGGTTCTGGAACCAGATCTTGACCTGGGTCGGCGTGAGGTGAATCATGCTCGCCAGGTGTTCCCTCTCCGGCGCCGAGAGGTATTTCTGCTGCTTAAATCTCCGTTCCAGCTCGTACACCTGAGCCTGAGAGAACAGAACTCTCCGTTTCCTCCTGGGCGCCGCGTGCAAAGGTGGCATGGATTTGGTGGCGTCGCCCATTCCTGTCAGCGTCCCCATTCCGGTCATATTCATACCTGTGGAAGGTCCCATGAATCTAGAAACTTAAAAATATATATACATATACGTGCATTCAATGATCAGCAAGGTAAGGTAGGTGTCGGTTAATGTCTCTAAAGGGGGCATTGGATTTTATGATTTCCGGACTTGGTCCCGAATTAATTTATAAAACTGCTATTATTGTTTTTTACGCGCACATAGCGGCGAATCTGGAAAGAAAATAAAATCAACCTTAGTCTACATTATTTCGACAAAAGGAAACAACGCATTAAATTACATGTCTATATATCTTTCACTGTTAAGCATTTGATGTTTGTGACATTTTAATTTTAGTCGGGCGTCCTGCGGTAACTCTGTTTTACATTTCGTTGAATGCTGTGAGTCCTATGACTGACGAAAAATTACGAAAACCGTTAATACGAAAACGGGATAAATAAAAGTAAATGTAAAAAAAAAAAAAAAAAACATTTAAAAGGAATAAATGACTTACTTGTTGAATATCTTGGGTCGGGGTTCCCGCCGTACCACCCTGTTGCCGCTGCGCTATTTCTCATGGTTTCCTGGTACGATGGCAGGTCTCCCATGTTGCCAATGCTTCCATTGCAGTACCCTCCCATGGCGCTGTGCGAGAACTGGGACACGCTGTGTGGCATGTGGTAGGTGGTCGCCACCGTCGCGTTGTGGCCCATGGAGTGCTGCTGCATGCCAGGCTGAGAGACCTGCGGTTGTCGGTAAGCTCCCAGCGGAGAGGTGAGGTTCCCAGTGCCGTCCATGCCACCAAACTTCTTGTAGGTCTCCTCGATAGGACTCAAAATATCTGTCACTGAGAAAGGCGTTGTGTGTTTTGGGCTCAACGACATGGTGCAGAAAGCAGGTAAATTTGTTGAGCAGATCAACCGTGTTGTTGTATTAGCTCTCTCCTTGTGGATGTCTACGTAAGAGAGTGCTTGTGTTATGCCTGAGATCCGATTGATCGCCTTGGAGAAGGAGGCGAGCCCTAGGCACTCTCATCTCGGGTTTATTGTAGCCGGGCGCCAGGTTTACGACAAACACAGGGGGCGGAGCAACGTCCTAAACGAGCAAACAATAGTCATTGACATTTTACCAAGATAATTGAGTAAAATGCTGTTAGTTTCATATTAAGATAAGCATGATGCTAACAGAAACATCTGATTAGGCGATTTTCTCCCTTTTTTTCACGGCTTTCAATCATATCCATCATCGATGGAAAAAGGTTTCAGGAATATTTTTGTATGTGTAACCTGTGTTTTACTCTGAAATGTTTACCTAACTGTTGAACACAGAATTTTTGGGGGGGCAGTGGAAACTTTGCACTGCTTTCATAGGGAATTGCCATACTTTCTGCAAACTTTGAGAGCACTTTGACGAGACATAAGCGCCACCGACCATCGTCAAAGAGGTACAATGAAGGTCCTCCTCCATTGTATATCTGCCTAATGTATGCGTCTTAAGCATCATTTTATACCAACAGAGGGGGGCACTTTTAAATTAGCTCAAGGTAACAAAGTCCCCAAGAGGATAAAAAAATGAGGATAGGGATCCTCACTAACTTGTGAGTATATTACTTTTTGGTCATTTTCTGGTATACGATTTATTCTTGACAGCAAAAGTGCACGACACCCCTATGCAGTAGATTCTATCGTGGAAGTGAAAAGTTTCGAAACAAACACGATTACTTGAATGTGGGCTGAAAAGGGTTTTATTTTCTCCGTTTTCAGCGATAGAATTTGTCCAAATGTGCACGTGCTTGATGTACGTTGCAGCCATCGCATTAAATGGTTTAGAAATATGACAGGAAAATATTTAGACAGACAATAATACTCGACCTACTAAGGCCATGAAAAATACATGTGGATATGAATGAATTGTATAATATGTGAAATCATTCCCGTGTTACAATTGGACTGTAAAGATCGCATTTCAAAACTGTTCCATATCAACAATAGATATGGTAAATAGGGCACACAAGTATGAAGGCATGTTTTTCTGGACATTTAATTTGTATTTGTATTTAATTCTGATCATAAGGATCATAAACTTGAATATGGTGAGGTCATGTTAGTTATATATATATCTATGTATCTACCTATATATATATATATATATATATATATATATATATATATATATATATCCGTGTGTGTGTGTGTGTGTGTGTGTGTGGAGGTATTCCCTTGACGATGTATGTACAAATACACTGCTTGACATGACACGATAAGTTTTATGTACTCAGAAGCAACAGCTCGAGGACATTTGGCTATGAATTTTTATGATGCTGTTCAGTAACCCAAACGACCGTAAAGTATCCTAAAATATTCAGTGCAACACTGTCTTTTTCAAAGTACCCACAATGTGCATAACAATAATAATTATTCAATTGATTAAATCTGTGGCTGCATGTGTATAATGTCAATAATGTTAATCTAATAATTGTATTGGCATTGGGCAGTTGTTTGACAGAGGATTACTGTTCAGAATCAAATGTATTTATCAATCAAGTTGTAAACAGGTCCGAACGTTATGAATCGTCCTGGTTTTACTGCGCAACTACAATAGTCCAGATGTAGCCCGGCTTTAAAAATGCAATTGGCGGTAATACGAATTAGTTATTCGTTTATTAAGCAGTGAATTGAATGAAGTGCAGTTCATCATTAAGCACTGGTATGAGCGAGCCATTGTCTTCAGCTCGTGTTTTGTCCTGAGAAACTGGAACAGATGAAATACAATTGACAAACGTATTTTCTGTATATTCTGTATATTTATGTTACGTATATTCTGTAGATTTTACGTAACTCACAAGCACAATGAAAGAAAAACGTATATACCACTGTTCATATTGCAGCTAATAAGCAAATAAATCCATTAGACTCATTCACATAAGAACTCACAATACTCCATTAGCAACAATGATTATTATTATGATTCTTATTATGATGATTATTGTTATTGTTATTGTTATTATTATTATTATTATTATTATTATGGTATAATAATAATACTAATAATAATAAGAGGAACAACAACAACAAGACGAAGAAAGGAAGAAGAAGAAGAAGAAGAAGAATACATGATAACAGTATGTAGCAATGTGTGTATTTTGGCAAGGACGAACTCACTCTGTGAATGTGTAAACAGCCTACGCGCCCCGCACGTTTGGGTCAGCGTAAAGCCCCCGTTGAATAACTTGGCCAAGTAGGAATTAGAGTCAGAGATGTGTGTCCATTCACTCAGGCCTATTGTGGATGAAGAATAGCTATATAGGGGAGCAAAAGTTGCATTTCTTATGAATTTATAATTGGATCATGTGGGTGACTGTGGCAACGGTGACGGATTTTTGCAATACAGTGAATTTAATACAGTTATGGAATTTGTTTGACCTTTCAGAGAACGCCCAAGACACTGTGCTCATGGTACTACAAAGTACTAGATTATTTTGAAGAACAACCCCTCAGCAGAAAACATGACTCTCTTCAGCATTCACCTCAGAATAAGAACACACTCGATCAGTGCTCGCGGGCGGATTGTTTTGTTTAGTTATAGCGTCTCGCTCTCTCGCTCTCTCTTCGAAAGGGAAGAAATAACGGAAAACATTCAACAGATAATTCGATTTAACATAACGCTGCAGAAAGTAACCTGATTGCCTTAATGATGCTGAGACTTAGGCTAATTTCACCCCCATTACATAAATCAGTAAAATAACATAAGGAAAACATCCCCGTTCCTGTATGCCAATTATGCGTACTAAATCATTGTTCTCCTACAGTTTAGTTCAATACATATTTGCGTGCTTATACTCGCATCATTCATTTATACTGAAACGCTTCCTGCCGCATCTACTAAAACAGAGTGGATGGATTTGTTTAATTTCCACTAGTTTAGAAGCGTAATAAAGAACCACAGTAGTTCACAGCACTTAAAACTCCGCCATTTAAAAAAAAGTTGGGCTAAACTACGCGACAAAACCTACTAAAGACGAATAATGACCTTCCCTGTCTTATTATCAGATCCATTTAATAATGGGACAGCGCTTGTATATGGTCGTGGTCCTTCAGTGTGAGAATTATGTCAGCTGTAGTCATAATCGGTTGAGCAATGTTGCAGCTACTGCTCCATACACAATATTAAGAGTGAGATCAATGTAGATTTGTGTGACACCATGCAGAACACGGCTTTAAAAGTTGGATATTGCATGAGTGACCGCTAATGACACAACGTTTTAAAACGTTGTTCCTCGGTTCTCCCAATCGGGTCGGTTGTAAATGCAGTCTGCAGTCATAGGACGGCTAGCTTCATGCTAGTGGCTTGCAGTATGTAAATGAAGCAGACCTCTCAACCTTGTCGAATATTAAGTCATAGACCATGACCAAGGGCCACGGAACACCTTCACTTGAAAGCCACTGCTATCTAGCGAGGGCTGGTCGCACATGTAAAGATGTAAAACCAACGATTAAATGCACTGCGATACTATTTTTGTTTTCGTTTTGTTTAGCCGCACAAATAAGAGTCAACTATATGCTTGAAATCAACAGTAGGCAAAGGCCTTTTCTTCCAACACAACGCTGTGGATATATTCGTGCAGTGGAATCTGGCATTGGGTATGGGATTGAAGGTTTGTCGAATGGCTATGCTTCTATTTAGTTTCATTCGGTTTGATAATATCGTTTTTTTTCCCATTGAGATCTCAATTCACGTGCTAAAGGGTCATTTTAAACGACGTAAATTGATAGTTATTTATAGCTAACAATTGTGTTCCAAATGTTTAACCTTTTCTCTTTCATAACGCGCCTAAGATTTGCAAACGAATTTAACAATTTAGCAAGACAACTGGACACCTAATGTGGCCCATAGTTTCGGAAGCAACTAAACAAAGTGCTGGAATGTTTAGGGTAGATATACGCCTTTGCGCTCAACATGATAATTTCTAGATGAGTTTGTAATGTAGCCTGTCTAAAGCATGCCTTCGGATTGTTTCCTTTCTACTTTTTGTTTATTAAGACGAATTTCGATATGATGTGAACATTAAGTGTGAAGAATATTATTAATACTAAAATCACTGAATTGAGTTGCAGTAATTACATATTTACAACACACTGGGGGAGAGTGAATGCGAATAAAAGAGAGAAAAGGGTAGCCTTGCCTCTCAGTTATAGACGTATGTACAGTGGGATATTATAATATAAATACATGTTACAAAATTAAATCGCATTGACCCTTGATAACCTTTGATATGAAAAGGCTAAAGTGTAACTTTTCATCTCCTATATCTCCGTACATACAAAGACAATGCGGACCTCTACACGACCTATAGGTGTCAAAGCAATTTTATAAACTGTTTTCATTGATATTGACTCAATATAGCAATGTGTGAATGCAAAGTGGGTGTCGAGTGTTGAAGTCGCATTGGCGTACGTTAGGTTAAATCGAAAGACATGTTTGTCTGCATAAGCGAGACCGGAATAATAGCCTCCTAGCCTACGCTTTCTTTATACACACGCATACAATACATGCGCATGTAGCCAAAGCCATGCAGCCATGCGAGTTACACCTTAGTATAAAAACAGGATTTAAAAATAAATAAATCTTTGAAAGGCGATGCGCGAAAGTTTAATTATCTGAGGTCGCGACACAAATGACAATAGGCTATAACGTGTTTCGGTCATACTCGCGACCTCTGAAACACTATCACCATGTCAAGGATATTTGGCACATGCACGAGGTTTCCAGCTTGCTCTGGACGAGGTGCGACTTATGGTTGTACAAAACAATAAACAGGAGTTCTCTGAAATATCACTTGTGAAATTGTCTTGCATATGTTTTACAAGTGAAACCCCCTCACATGTTCTCCTCCATTTTAGTATTTGAACATGTAAATCCAGCCATAAAAGTAAGCCATGATGAAAGTTGAAATAGATGAAATATCATCTTAGATGTGTGGCAGAGTAAAATGACTCGTTCTAAAAACATCCGCGTCCCACATAGAGGCCTACAGCGTCATTTCGCCGTTGACGTAAATTACAATAATAAGACATTATTGCCAAAGAAGGAGGATTGTGAACCCCACTGGTACATATGGACGATGAGACGGTTTTCTTGTGCAACGGTAATACAACTATGCCATGTCCTTCTTTTTTTAATCCTTAAGGAATTGTGCCCTGCTTGCCTCGGAGCCTGATGTCAATAATGGATTGCATAGTTCTATTGACATACTCGCCTCAAAATGCTTTGCGCGTGACCCCCTCCCAACGTAAATTGTCGCAGTCATCCCGTAGTTATTAAGCAACTTTCATTTGCTCAACGTACCTTTTGGGTGTCCAATTTGAACTTCTGAGTGTTGCTTCATCATGTTGTGTTAACCGTAATTATATGATGCGTTCATATTTCAAAAGGACATATCGATCGACCCCCCCACCCCCACCCCCACCCCCGGCCAATCTCTCCCTCCCCATCCCCCCACCAATGGACGGTGCTGGATAGCTTAACAGCAGATGGACACAAATCTGTGGTCACCGAGGCACTTCACGCGGGCCGGAATGCTGGTTCAATAACCAGAGAGAGATTTAGAGAGGTCAGTGAAGGGCCCGGGCGCTTGGAGTAAGAGCCGAGGTCCTGAACCAGCGCCTCAAACACACATCAGAGATGTAAGCGAAACGAATGAGTCGGGTTTTTTCTCTCTCACCGAGGGTCAGCTCTTCTAGGCTAGCGCGAGCCAAACGACTGATTGCTACTATCTTGGCATCTCGACGAAGCTCAAAAACTTATAAACAGATAGAAACGAGGGAAGGTAATTGACTCGGTGCTTAGGCTACGTGAGTAGTGCACACCTTAGAGAATATTCCGAGCATTTACACAATTTCGCCGGTCTTTAAAATGCCAAACATGTTATTGTCCCCCACACCCCCAACCACGTCTGTTCCTATTAAAATGTCCCTCCTAGACAAAGACACCTGCCTAATGCAGCTCAGCGGATTTGAAGGCTCGCAGTTATGGAAAAGAAGACTGCTAAGCTTTACCCAGACCTTAATGCATCGCATTGTTCCTCATTTTCAAAGGTGTGCGATTCATGCCGGGCAAACCTCCAGTTATAAAGACCCGGAGATACACTGGCAGCGCGCGGTCCCCTTTGTTTAGTCAATTTCTTAAAAAAAATAATTTACATAAATTAAGAGCGCGATATCAAATGCAATGCCAAGGAAGCTCGCAATTACGAGAAAACCACAGGAAGCCGAACGGTCTCCCGGGGACTGAAGTTGTATGCCTGCCCCACAACATACCCCTTATTAAATATTTTAATGTATCTAAATAGATAAGCGTTGGCTCTTGGATAGAAGTAGACGGTTTTATTAACTAAAATGTCTCACAAGAGCTAGGATGTCTGGACTGTTAGATAGCCTACCTTGAAGGCCTACGGCAAGGGGTTGGCGTTCATCGCCTGTACCCACGTTTAGTCCTTGTTTTCTGATTACCTTTATTTCCCTGAGTAGGTATTCCGTGTCCTCTTTAGTAACATGGCAGAGATGAATGGGTTGGTCAGAATTCCACCTTTGACTTCCAGCACCTTTGACTACATTTTAGCCACTTTGGCAAGGTCGCTTTCTACTGCCGAACTAGACTTAAACCGAAAATAACTTAAACCGTCATCAACCGGTTATTACAAATAAATTAGTTTTGATTTGCGCTATGTAATCCCAGCTTAATCATGTCAATGTATAAACAACTTATGTTCCTTTCCTTTTGCAAGTCACTTGGATATTATTTCGATATATTTTGATTGTACAGTGCGTCCATGTTTGTGACTATAAAAAGCTTGTGTTACCTTTGTGTATGTTTTGTAGTTTGCTTTGTTCCAGGAAAACCAATACCAGTAACAAAATACTCCACATGTACGAATAGTGGCAAAGAATATTGTTCTAGTAGGCCTGTATATAGTAACACTCTTGACAAACATGTGCAATTGTTGCTTGGACATTTAATTTACAGGGAATTTTATCACATAGTCATTGCATTTTCCTTGAGATACAAGCTACTGCTTGTGAGTAATACAGCCATACACTTGTGTTTGTTTCAATAGAAAACTTAACTAATTTGACAAAAGGTGGGTGTGACGGTGGGGTGACGGGGGCAACTATGCTAAGGTACAGCCAACTGAATGCCAAAACATCGGCATTCAGAAGAAAACTGGAAATTTAATTATGTAAGTCTCTTAATAAACCCGCTATTGAATCATTTTTTACTACGGTCTCGCTTAGATGAGATTTGGTAAATGTCCAAAGTAATCGGTTTTCTTTCATTAACTAAACCACTTGGGAGTGCAAGGCACGGGACATGTGGACAAAGGGTGAAATTCCAGTAGTTGTATATATTTTTTTCATAAAAAAAAAAAAAGCCTGAAGTGTTGCAGATAATGATTAAAATATGACTATATATGTAAGTGCGTCATGTCTACCAATTTTATACATAGAAATTGTATAGCAAAGAATGATAAGTGTTAGTAAAATTGAAAAGTGAACCGAGTGAATACATTTAGGTAAGCTAAAGTATGTTGAAGGCTACATGAAGCCTATTAAATATATGAGTAATATGTTTTTATATGAGACCAATATTATACATAAGACATAAGATCAATTAAACAGAAGTTTCTTATTGGATAATATGTTCAAAAACAGTAACCACAAAGAATCCTGTTAATTTGTATTTATAAAACATGTTTAAATTATTATTGGGGAAAGAAAAACTGCATAAAAAGAAGGAGAGGTTTGTTATTAGGCTAATTAAAATATTACACGTTTTGATTTAAAAAAAGCATCTAATTTATAACTACACAAAAAAACTTATAATATATCAAACGTAACCGAATGTAAAAATTCCTGATAAACACCACCATTCTTAAGCACAATAACAAATAATAAAATACGTTTATGTGCTATTGAATACATTTGGGGTATATATATCTATATGTCCATTACCCGAATAAGTCGCTCATGTCCCAACTATATACGTGCGATATTCATATAGAGGTATGTACACCTTACACAACTTATTTATTTATGTTTGATAGTGCTTAATTAATAAAATATTCACAATTACAAGATAATCCACTATTAATTTGAATGGAAAATCTAACGTAAATATAATGGATAAATATAATAAGTCACGATAAGAAGTAATAATAACAAAAAATCATCATCTATCATTATCACCGTCATAATCATCGTTTTAAATTCTATCTTGCATTATTAAAATTACATACATTTATAAACAAGGGTTAATGGATGCCTTGATGCCTATTTGTTTTCTCAAACTTTTCATGATAAGAATGAATCGATCCACATTCTTCCAAAGAAATGATTCACTGTGGTGTATCAAAGTATCTTTGATTGTTAAAATTAAACATTTCAGTAGGGATTTCTACTTTATAGAAATCAAGTAGTTCAGTTAATTGATGCTACATTTGGCGTCCACTGTTCCATTCTGGGCTAAGGATTTCTCTCTTATTTTCTCAACCGTTTTCTGTGTGAAACGGGCCAGGTGCATTTCTCTCCAGTAGCACTACTTGAAACGGTACGTACCTTCCGCCGAGGAGGTTAAAGGTCCGTCCAAGTGCACCGAGTATGTGATAGGCCTCTTGAAGACCATTTTCTTCAACACAAGTTTTCATTCACACGCAATTAATGTAGCGTAATGGACGAAATGACGCTAATAGGTTGCAAAAAAACACCAGGGATGGCAGAACAGGAGAAGAAACTGGGTCGTCTCAATAACTCTGGAGCTCACGAGACGCAGAGCAGCAATGCGGACGGGGCGGCTTTGGTAAAACTTCCAGAATTACTCCGCAATTTGTTGAGCAGGGCTTTGCTGTCGTTACAATGACTTGTAATCGGTCTTGGCGTGATAGTAATAACGTGTTGTTAAAGAGTAGCCCGATAGTGTAAATGGCCAGAATACCCCCCCAAGTTATTATTAAAGGAAGATTTTATTTGAGGTGGCAGAAATATGTTCCAAAGAGAGAAAAACTTCCGGTGATGTGGGCTTGCCTAAACTTCTGTAAGTACTTGGACTTCTTATACACTTTTAGTTTATTAAAAATATAAGTGGAATACATATATGTGCAAGTTTAAGGAAATATGTCATTATGTTAAGTGTCAAAGTAACACAAAATGAGGAGAGTAGGCTATGGCTTTTACGCGGTGTACCGCCAATGTGATTGAAGTTCCTGGTCTTCTTACATGACAAGTATGCTGTACACATTTATGTTTGTTATGTGTATTTTTTTAAACTTTGTGATTTGGTAAGCATTTCAAACGTATGTAAGCTACTGACTTGAATCGCGGTGTACTCATAACTGTCTTTAATATAGGCCTATAGTATGTATCTGTGGTATAAATCTCTGCGCATTCCGTAAATTTAGCAGGCTGAGAGATCTTCCACGTGTATAGCTCACTGAAGAAATCTTAAAATAAATACCAAAATACACGTTTTACCATTGCACCAAAACTCTCGCCACGTTTATATAATGCTGAAAAACACATGTTTACATATATACTGTTTATGTATGTGTGTGTGTGTGTGTGTGTGTGTGTGTGTGTGTGTGTGTGTGTGTGTGTGTGTGTGTGTATGCGTGTGCATGTATGATATATGTATGTATAGCTACATAAAATACTTTTTAAAGTAATTGAACATGTCAAGCAACCGTAGCCTAAATGTAAAATACAAGCAATTTTTAATATTAAAGTGTGCCGTTCTAACACTGGGGAACACATGCCATTGTGTGGATTGGTATTATTGTGTGTGTGCGCGTGTTTGCTAAAATACAGATATGAATTATACGTAGCCTATACTTAATTTATTGGAGGCAGCATGCTGACGTCGATTTTTAACCGTTTCAGAAATAAAATAGACCGATAAATTATTATGTAATGTACACATACACACACACACACACACACACATACACACATATATATATCGAAAGTTATTAGGGAAGATTGGAAAAAGTTGGGCGCTCGCATGGCCGGGCCAAGCCTGTTTCACATGAAAAACAGTAGCACTCTTAGCCCTTTAAGAAACATACCCTCGTGTATCAGTTTAATAATAATAATTATTATTATTATTATTTTATTTTTTGGCTGTTCTACTAAGCATGAAATGCTGAAAATACACCCATTGAATGGCCAGTATAGTCACCTGCAAAGCGTCTGCTGTCTCATTAGCGTAGGATACCCATGCTCTCCAATTGGTCAAGATCATTAAAACGTGTTTTTGTTTTGCAAATGTTAAATTACGCTTTGTTCTCAGTAGCAGTAGGCTAGTTGATTTTTTTTACCGTTAGGGCTGTGCAAACCTCTGATTTGTGGTAATTTCCCTGGGGTGAATAGCATGTATTAGCTACTATCCTTAATTAATTTGCGTTTCTGTGGATTTTTGCCCTCTGTTGTTATTCTTCACAATGGTAGACAATGATAATTCAGATTAACAACAAAAATATCCACAACATTTTTAGGGGAAAATACGAGAAGTCTTTCCTCTGAATGTGTGGTTTTGGAGTGACTGAGTATAATTCAACGCTTCAACAGCAAAGGAATGTAAACAAAGATGCCGACGAGTCCGTGTTCAGAAGAACATGACCTAGCCATGTTTCCTTCTGTAGTCCCCAGTCCGGGAGGTGTTCCGATGGCAAAATATCCCTGCCAACCTCGTCTAATTGCCTTGATGGTAATGGTGTCCTACTGAAGAACGAACTGAACTGGTTGTTGTATGTACGCTTATAAATTGCTTCTCTTTT
The DNA here is from genome assembly GCA_029706075.1 of Aldrovandia affinis. NCBI lineage: Eukaryota > Metazoa > Chordata > Actinopteri > Notacanthiformes > Halosauridae > Aldrovandia > Aldrovandia affinis. The sequence goes on from JAINUG010000141.1 coordinate 926,940, forward strand.
TCTCTCTCGCGGAAAACAAAAGATTCAAAGAGTGAAGTAACTTCTGCATCAATTATTTCTACCGTAGCTTGGTATTTCACATTTGATGCCGAGCAACTGGTCCGGTCTGAACGATGTAGGACACTTTGGACAAAAGTAGTTCCCTTTAACGCCTCTGAAATGGATCAAAATCTGTGCAGCCCCCAACCCTGAGAAAATGAAATCCCCTAAGCGGCCCCACTCCTGCACTCTCTGTAAGACTAAGGAATTACTTGGGATATTTCCTCACTTTTCCCTCTCAATAAGATCCGTTTAAAAATGGCTTTTAAAATGATTAGAAATGAGAACTAACTAACAGTATGGTCTTGGAAACTGTAACCAGTGAAATTGAACTGTACAGGCCCATCAGAATAATATCCACAGTGTAGAGGGCAGAGTTAAAATTTAAACATGATTTGTGCCTGTAAGATCAGGAACAACAATGGACAGAATGGCCACTGAATAATCAGGCCTGGATTCAAACAAAATGTGCCCTTAATTTTAACTTACAACTAAATACAAGAATTTGTTGTTGTCTTTTTTCTTTGCAAACAGGGTCATTTTGGTTATCACTGAACTCACCAAAACTGTATGTAAAAAACACTAGCTAGCATTCAATCAGCAGTTCAGGACACACGTTGACTGAGACACTAGGCCCAGCAGTGTCTGTGCTGTGGAGAGGCTACCCAAAAACCTACACTGGGAAATATACCCTGCACCCAACTAAAAACAATGGACACATAGTGGTCTCACCTTCTTTGTTCCCTGTATCATTTTATAGTCAAAGCCTCACCTGGTTTTCTTCCCAAAATTCCAAGTTATAAACAGGTGGACCCTTCAGGTTGAATGTGTCATATACGAGTGTATTGATTGATGATGGTAATGATTATTAGGACCAAAAAATAAAAGCAACTGTGCTGTTTTTGGAGTATGACATCTCCACGACATGACTGCCGGGCTTCTGTCAACCGTGCGCTCCACAGCCTGCCAATGAAACATTACCTGGCAGAACCTGTAAAAGAAAGCCTCTATGGGTATAAGAATTCTGTCAGTTCATCTAAAATCTCAATTCCAGCATGTCTGAGCGACGGTGATTCAGCTGGAGACCGCGGGCGGGGAGGGGGAGGAAAAGACATGGTTACAGTCCGATGGTACAGACCTTTGCTGATGGACTGTTGAGAAAAATGGCTTCTGGGGTCATGGACACACTGTAGGAAAAGCCTTGCTTGTCCTGAGAGAGCCAGAACTGGGCTTACTACATTACAACAACAAGAGCAATTACAATAATAATAATACTAGTAATTGTAATCGGTTATCTTTACAATTGTGTTTTTCTTACAATTTTAAGTAAAAATATGTACCACTGATGTTTTGCACATCACCATTAATACCACCACTACTACTAACTACTACTCATTATTAATTATATATTTTTTTATGTAATATTTATTATAATAATTCTAATAATGGTCATTATGATAACTACTAGCAGTAGCAGTAATAGTAATGCAACCATAGATGCAAGCTGGTTTCCAATTGTTGCGTACGCGCGTTGGAAACACGTCTCCTTTTCTGTTGCCTATTTACAGTCCCTGTTCCAGACAGGCTATCACTGCCGCCGCAGGCGCTAAATGCGTCCGGCCGACTTCAATATTTAATTTCCAGACCGTTCTCACGATGACATATAAAAAAAACTTAATCGAGGATGGCTTCACTCCTGGAATGTTGGCGAATAGACGCTATCTACAACAAGTGTTTCCTGATGCCCGTGTAACATTCGCTCAGTGCCAGGAACTCAATTTTGCTTGCTTTCACACAGCGGGCGAGAGACGCAGTCGCCTAATCGAGAGTTTCGAAGTACTTTCGGCACTCGGCTCGCACATTATGTAGAGATGAAGGAAACTTTTAAATGGACTCACCGCAGTACAATAAAGGTGAACAAACCCTGCATTTCAATGAGATGTTTTTTTTACCTGTATGTTATTTGTTCTGGGTTCAGCCTCATGTAGCTTTTATCAGAAAAACGACATATTGTGGCTGTATTTCAAGGAATCAAAGGTTAGACAACATAATTACACAACACTACGAAAAGAGAAGCTCAATGCTTTAACCTCTATTAATCTGATGGCGTAGTCACCAACATGCATTATCATATTTGTTGATTAAACAATGATAAAAATACATTTTTTGGAAAAAGAATAACAGTTTCCGGAGGGTATTTTGGTGTTTTGTATTATTCCTAGGCTCACAGTTGCTACTGCGCTGGCAGTCTTGCACAATAGTAGCACAACATGCAGAACGAAGAATACATTTGTTGCAAAATTTAAAACGACAGACAAAAAATTGTCTTGTGACTGTAAACATATTTAGGAATAAATATAATTCTCTCAACTTCAACTACAATTACGGTGGGATATTCAGCCTAAATGCAATGGTGTTGTGGGCTTAATGTTTACGAGCATTTTTAAACTTGTTACCCTTTTTTACATTCATATACAATGCTTCTCTCTTTTTTTGGTGCGCTCTAGCGAAAGACAAATATAATCCGTGTTTACGAGGGTGGTTAGATTGAACCATTTTACATTTTTACATTTTAGGCATTTAGCAGACGCTCTTATCCAGAGCGACTTACACAGTTTACATTTATTTACATACAAACAGCTGGATATTTTACTGAAGCAATTCAGGTTAAGTACCTTGCTCAAGGGTACAACAGCAGTGCCCCCACCTGGGAATTGAACCAGCTACTTCTGAGTTACAAGTCCAGTTCCCTAACCATTATACTACACTGCCGCCCTACCACGAACCCTCTGGCCTGGTGTGTAGAGTAACAATGCCACACAGCCTCCCAGTCTCACAGAGCATTAAATCTTTTGCACATTCTTTACATGTATTTATTTCAATGATGCTGTCCATAATGACTTCCACCGTAGTGTATACAGTAAGGTTTGATGAACACCATAGACAAATAGACATTGAATAACATAATTCGGAACAAAGTGTAAATCTAAAAAAACTAAAAAAAAAAACCCCAAAAAACAATGCTGTAATAAATCTATCAACAGCCATAGGTGTCACACTGAAGCAGAAATATGAATACAAGACTATTGAAAAAGAGCAAAGACATTAATTATGAAGAACACTAATAAGGAACAAAACAAACCATACAAGAGTGTACCAGGGAGACACAGAAAACAGAACAGTAAATGGTGGGTGAGAACAGATGTGGAAACCAAAGATTTGGTCAGGGAAAGCCAATGACAACACTAACGTTGTGAAAATGAATTGTTACTACATTGAAGACACACAGTGAGTACAGAAGGCAAGGCAGACAGGGGCAAGTCCCATTTCCTTAACTAGGGCCTCCCAGAACTCTTCTCTGAATTAAACAAAGATGCAATGCTTACGTTTCATAATTTGGCATTTGTATCCAATTAAAATACATCATTTATTTGCTTAGCAGATGCCCTCAAGCAGAGTGAGTTAAAGAACTTACATGTCTTTCATCCTGTCCATGTGTACACCTGGAAGTTTTACTGAAGAAATTCAGATTCAGTACCTTGCTCAAGGGTACAATGGCAGTTTATCACCTGGGATTTGAACCGGCTATCTTTCTTTTAAGATGCCCCCTCTAGAAATGAATCTTGAAACTTGAAATGAATCTGACACAGTCAATAAGTATTTGCAAATAAACTCCATAGGAAATGTTTAGCTGGACCTGTTGGACTCCCACACACAATATAATGCTCACACCAAGGCTCTACCAAGGTAGATATTAAATGCTTGGTTTTGTTCAAGGGAACTCTTAACCATGTATTTTCTCACAGAACCACCCCAGGCGGCCATTAAGCATCCTCAAGTGCGATGGCAATATTGACGGGCAAGTATGAAAAATATATATGTTAATAACTTCATGGGAAGGTGAACAAAAACACTAACACTTTTACAGGAAAAATGGTATTCTTTTAAGTCTATTGTTGTTTTTCAAACATGGAATTGCGGGCTGTGGAATTAAATTGCTATCATCCCCACATTCTACTTTTGTTGGCTTGTGGAACATCTTTGAAGAAGGGTGGAGACTCTCGAACACCATATCTTGCTATATATATTATTTGTTTTATATACAGGTATAAAAAATAATGTAAAAATCTGCATCATGAACTATTCTCCAGCTAAAATCGCTGAGCTTGATGTGTTTAACTCTACAACCGTTTGGATAGATACAAACACAAATACAAACACAGGTACAAACACAAACTTCAGATAGGTCCACTTTGGTAGACTCTTAGTAGTAACAATAAAGAAGAGTGTCGTTTCATGAAGCCCGTTATGGATGGAGCTACAATGAACTGTTAATCATTTACTTGTTTGAACCAATGAAACAATTTTGCTCTCCAAAGCAATACACAATGATTAATTTTAATCAGTGAGTCTCTGATAGAATCTGTTAGGTCTGTCCAATTTTTGTTTCATGAAGCCCTCTAAATTCTATCATTATTTAGTCGAACCATGAGAAATCAACCCCACCCCACTGCAAGCACCCTGCCCTCCCTGTGTATGGCACAGAGCCCCTGGTGAACAGTTCCCTAAACAGGCGATGGTGAATCAGGTGTTGAGTGACGTGCCACAGATATGAGTTGCTTTAGCCCAGACGGACAGACGGTCATTCGTCTTGGGATCAATGGAATATGTTCAGAACAAGGGGCTGTGCTGCTCTTTGGTGATCCTTATGATGCATTCAAACCAAGGACAAAAACAGGTTTAACAGTATAGTACACGTCTGTGATGCCTTGACATGTCACAATTTGTTTTCTGTCAGCGGTAAAATAACCATGGCAGTATGTCACCTGTTGCTAGGAAACCTAAATGCACATAATAAATAGGATCTTAGGGGTTTACATTTAGATTCAGATTTATCTGCTGCTAGGGAACCCAAAGGTTTTAATAAATTGCACAAAGGATGAAAGTGAAAGAAAAAAATGTCTCAACAACATTTGCTAGCTCCTCAACAATCTAGCTAGCTAGCTATGATACATACTGTATCATACAAACCGTATTTGCTACCTGTGTAGCTACTAATCACTCTATCCACTTTGCTGTCATGTGTTCTATGTCGCCACAGTACACTGAAAAGTTGACATATTTCATCAAAGGTTCAACCAACTTGGGCATGAGTGCAGCCTACTGTTGCCGCAGACAGTGACCTTTACACCACGGTCAAATGATCTGGTGTCCTCTGGCCAGGAGTGCCACCGGGGGCGGCAATTAGTTGTCCACCCCAGGGAGGGGGGAGGGAAGCCGACAGGAAGTTTGCTGTGCACAGGAGTGGCTCTGTAGTCCAAAGTTACGGTCAACAGCCTGGCGAGTGCCGTCTCGGAGGAGACGATACTTTGCCTTTGTCACTACCAGTCACAGGGCTACAGCAGCTAACTCACAACACGAGGGGGGATTGACATGACAATAAAAGGATGTAATTGGCTACTAAATTGGGAGAAAATTGGATCAAATCTGAAGCAAAATTGTAAAGAATTATGAAATTATCTGCTGTTGCAGACTCATAGAGAACAACGGCATTGGATGTAACCTTGCCGTCATACTGTTCGATAGAGCAGAATATTCATAGCTGGTGTGAATGCAAGCATTAAGATGCTTCTGAATCCCCACAATCTTAGCAGGAGGTGATCCGTATTCCTTATGTGACAATATGTGGTGATGTTAAATTTAAAACTTTATTATTAACCTATCAAAGACAAGGATTCAGTTGCTTGATGACCATGTTTCTGTGGTTCCACTGCCCTCACTTTCCATAAAAGCATTAGCATGCAAAAAAATTATTTTGGGTTACAAAAATAAAAGTTAATTGCTTGAACATTTTCATGTACAGGTAACTGCCAAAATAAAATAGATATTTTAGTAAATGAGGGATACAAAGTATACTGAAAGCAGGTGCTTCCACACAGGTGTGGTTCCTGAGATAATTAAGTAATTAACATCCCATCATGCTTGGGGTCATGTATAAAAATACTGGGCAGGCCCAGTTGCCCATTATTTTGGCTACCATGGCAAGAAGAAGAGATCTCAGTGACTTTGAAAGAGGGCTAATAGTTGTGGCATGTTTGGCAGGAGCTACAGTGATGAATGGTAAGGTGATGTTGGCATGGAAGTCTGAGGGAAATATATAATTATCAATTAGATGCAACTGTGGTCAAAAGTGCATACACCTCGACTGTGACGTCCATGCATTGGTTTGAGATGTAAGGCAAACAGATGATCAACTCGTAATCAGTTGACTAATATCAATCTAGCGTGTTTCACCAAGAATAGTCCATCAATAACTTCAAAGAGAGGGATACTATTTGTATGTTGGGAACATATGTGTATGTTGGCAAACTGTTATTGGAAAGCTGTAAGGAAGCTACATCACGCATCTCTAGGGCAGCAAACGGGTAGCTTTGAATTAAAATAAAATTGAACAAATATCTCACACCTCAGGTCACAGCAATGCATCAGAAGGAAGCTGGCTGGGATTTAAAAAGTGGGGGGAAGGGGCGCTCTCGAACAAGCAACCATCCTTTACCCCCATAGTCACGGATATGTCAATTAACTACCCACATAGCCATTTTTTGGCTCTAACTGTAAGTCTCTAAGCCACCAAAGGTGGGTCATGAGAAAGGCTAACATTCTGACCAAACTGCAAATTATTTCTGCGAATGGGAATGTCCTTGGTCAGAGCGTCCCAACAATCAACAACAACCAACAGAGGCTACTTAAGTCTGGCTTGCCATCTAGTGGTAAATGGGGGTAATGCTGTAACCTTGGGGGAGCCAAAAACCTATTTTTATGAGACAATTGTTTGTGCAGATATACATCCTTTTCACTCGCCAAAAAATATTTTTAGGGGGGCGTTGTACATTGGGCCACCCCAATTAGCCTGCTCAACTACATTACTGGCTTAGGCAACAATATTGCTTTGAATACATACACACTGGCAACCCAATCCTCATTTCTGTCTCTCATAGATAGATTTGTTACCTGAGTACACCTAAGCACATGTAGTAAGACAACAGATACTATTTAGGCAAGGCTAGTTTTATCACCAAATAATTTTTTCTCTCTTCAAAAATGTTTGTCCAACTAAGGAGAAAACCAGGGCAACAAAGGCAAACTAATAAAATAAGAAAACAAAACCAGAAAAAGCAGACTACCCCATGAGCAGATGAGTAGTGGAGGGTTGCTTCACACTGGATCTAAAAGGAATTAGTTTGGCAGGGAACTTGATGAAACTGGAGACTTGAATTGAAAAACTGAGAATCACCGGTTAGAACAATTCTTGAAAAACCATCCTCTGGACCAATGCCATTTACTATCACAGCTACTATCACAGGCAATGATGGAATACGTTTTTTCTTGCTTTGGGACATTCCTAAGAACTACCTACTTACACATGAAGAATGGCCAATATCATTTATAGGCAACTGATCAATTGCCAGGAAAGGATATGGAAAAAAAGGACTGATCAGCATTTAATCACTCAACTCTGTGAAACACCACCATACTTCAACATCAACCAGGACCATAGACTCTATGGAACGGATACTGAATTTTTGCATGTGTTTGAAATGCATGCCTTGTGTAAAATAATACAAATTCAACAATTTAAACATTTGCCACTTAAACAAACATTCCAGAAGTATGTCCAAAGCATGTTTCTTTTCTTTATATATATATATATATATATAAAGGGAAAGAAAAGGTTTTCAACCTCATGCCCCATCAACACCCCAGGCATGTGTATATATTCTTTACATATTCAGAAAACTGCCAAAACAAAGGAAACACTTGAAGGGTGAAGGGCTGTGGTGGCTCTGTTATGGTGTAGGGCACATTTTCCTGGCATGGTTTAGGTCAACTCAACTCGTTAGAGGTCCACTCAACCCCTTAGAGGGCATGGTAAATTCCAACAAATACAAAGGCATTCTGAGTGATCACCTTCATACTATGGTGAAGCATTTCTCTTCCAGAATGACAATGCCCCATCCACAGGGCATGAGTGGTCACTGAATGGTTTGATGAGCATGAAAATGATGTAAAGCATATGCCATGAACGTCTTAGTCACCAAATCTCAATACAATTGAACACTTATGGGAGATTCTGGAGCAGCACCCGAGGCAGGGTTTTCCAAATCCCCCACTTGTAGAATCTATCCCAAGGTGCATTGAAGCTGTTTGGGCAGCTTGTGGTGGCTCAACACCCTATTAAGACACTTTATGTTGTCAGATATACACCAGATGTATATCTGTATATTATATATATATAATATATATAAAAATAAATAATACCATCTATAAACAGTTTTTTAAATGGATGCTGTATATATTTGAAAGGATTAAATGTCAGCTTTGCCTGGAAATCTACGTGTACATTGCAGTCACCAAATCCATGCCCGATTTTCCATGTCTCGATTTTCCATGTCTCGCATTCAGTGTTTCAAATATCAGTGTGTTAACTTTCTGAGGCACAGTGATGGCAAATTCATTCCTTGAATAGCACATAAGTGGTAGGGAGGAGGCACAGATTGAAACCAACAGCAATTTGCTCAGTTGATGAGAAGACCTCATTATGATTAAGGCAACAAAAGATGGATGAGGGAGGAAAATGATGGCCCAGGTGTTCAATGGGCTGCACTGTTCACATTTAGCAAGCAATATCCTCACAGTTTTGTGAACCCCATCTTTCAGGTCAGTTGTCCATTAGGTGGGGGAGGGGGGGGGGGCAGATGTTGTCAACCTGTGCCCTAGTGATCCACAGAAGCTGGGGATAACACTTATTTTTCACCTGCCAATTTGGACTTTTCTCCACATTTGGAATGTCCAGTTGTATTAGTAAGCTTCTGAAAGTGCTTGCTGCCAGCATGCTGCTTCTTTTCACTCCACAGTCCAGTCAGCTGAGCTATGAGGTCACTGCAGTCATTGACGGAAACCATGAGCGAAGCTATGGAAAACGACATTCCGCCTTGTTCGGCTGCCAGCCATAGGCTTGCACTGACATGATCTGGATTGGTACCAGACCCTGGAGGCACATCCACACACTGTGTCCTAGCAGGATGCGCCACTCAGCAAGCCACGATTCCACTATTGTTGGCAAACCCTCAACGGCTCCATCTTGGCTGCAGCCCCCGGCTTTGTCTTCCTGATCCCCCCAGGCCTCCTGAACAGGGGCCTCATCAAAAATGTTTCAAGAGTGTCACGGCGGACAAAGCAACAAAGCCCCGCAGACGACTGACCACGCCAGCGAACTGAATGGGCCTTGAGTCACACAAGATGCATTCCAAACAGGAGACAAAAATGGAACACCTTCCCCCTTTTTTTGCCATGTCACGAGCACCTGTGAAAATGGAACGTGAATATTGTAACGTGACAGTCCCTACCAAAACCTCATTCACGACAGATGGACACGGAGAACAGGTCCTGAATGACACCTGAGAGGCTTGGTCTCATTCCGCGTATCCTCCATCAACCACATCTCTGTTTCTCTTTGAGATAATCGGCATTCCCAACATCACTGAAAATGAAAAACACTGTTTCAGCACATCACAGTATACTGCACCCATAAGTTGTTGTGTGATTTCTCAATGGCACAATTGTGCAATACATAAATTGACAGACGTGAATTTATTTTGATTCCTTATGAACGTAATACGTATTCCAAAGCCAAGAACCAAAGCTCAGAGCAAATTGGTAGAAATGTTTGATGTTTATGCCTCCTAGCCTTCCAGCATCTATGAAGAAGCCAAAGTGGGTTTGAGGATATCATTCTTGTTAAGGGCTCATATACCTTTATTTTAAAATATATATGTTTTGCTCTGGAACACTAGTTATTACTTTACATAATGTACAACATGTCCCTTGGGGTTATAATGGATTTGGTTATCTGACAGCAATATCATGTTTTGTTTTTTAAATCATTTTTTTATATAACACACACAAAAATATTTGAATTGCTCCCGGAGACCGTACAATAGCCTCAAAACAAGAAACTTCTGCACCTGTCGCAGTGAGAAACACACTCGTATATGATCCTGAGGAAGGGTGACTGACCCCTTACAGCAGCAAACACAAGAGATGATGTACAGCTAAACACAAACAGACAAATGGCTGTTACTGAAAACATAATGGTGGCCCATAGCTTATTGTGATTCAAATGTGGGCTCAGATAAGCATTCAAAATATACATACTAATAAAGAAATACTGCCAATGGATAGTCACTTGGTAGGAAATCTGCACTTAGTTTTATTGCAAAATATATATTTTTAATTGAAAGCCTTCTTTAAAAGGGATTCAATTTGAAACACACAATGGACAGATAATTAAATAGGTGCTTCTGTAAAACCATGCATATTTACAGGTGTGATTGTGGTTTTATGCCTGTCTTAAAGATGAAAAAATAAATAAATAAATAAATAATATGGGTTAGAATGGAGCTATAATTCAGGATTGTATTGTGGCGATGCACTGTGGATTAATTCGTTGCAATAGAAAGATGTATCTAAAGTCAACATGGGCTTATGCAGACATTAGATCACTGCAGTTTCTCGCATGTGTTTTATATGTAAATATTTAATTATATTAAAATCTATAACAAAGCAGAAAACAAGCATGTGTTAAATTAAATGTTAAATGTTTTAGGAGAAAACACTACCTTTAGAACTCCATGTGGCCCATTCCAGTTCATGATGATGCCTTTCGAGTTGCATGGGGCACCCGCTACCTTCCAGCAACATATGGACAGGGTGCTTCAAGGCTGTGAAGACTGTTGTGCGACCTACCTGGATGATGTAGTTATCTACAGCAACACCAGGAATGTTATTTGACATTACATTAGAGGCATTTAGCAGACGCTCTTATCCAGAGCGACTTACACAGTTTCGCATTTCTTTACATACAATCCATTTATACAGCTGGATATATACTGAAGCAATCCAGGTTAAGTACCTTGCTCAAGGGTACAATGGCAGTGCCCCACCTGGGATCGAACCTGCAACCTTTGCATTACAAGCCCAGTTCCTTAACCATTATGCTAACACTGCCGCTAACATGACTAAATCCAACATCTGTGCTGGGTCCTGAAGCAGACATACTGTATGAGGCCGGGTTGACACTGAAACTGCAAAAATTTAAGTGGGCAAGGCTATCTGGGCTACCAACTGGTGAAGGGTGAAGCGCGGCCTCACCGTGGGCAAAGCGGAGGCCTTCTGAAGCAGCCCACGACCCCGCGCCATGAAGCAAGTGAGGTCCTTCTTGGGTCTCGTTATGTGGCGTCGGAGGTTCATTCCCCAGTTTGCCTCAATTGCTGTGCCCTTGACTGGGAAAGCATTCCCAGGCCGCCATTGCAAATAAGAACTTGTTCTTAATGGCTTTGCCTGGCTAAATAAAGGTTAAATAAAATAAAATAAATCCCCACTCTCAAGGTCCACCTGCGCTCGTCTCCATTCCTGGGGATTTCAAACAATGATTCCTGGTGCAGGCGGACGCCTCAGCAACGGAGATTGAAGCAGTGCTTGCTCAGGGCATAGCAGGAGAGGAGCGACCTGTGCTCTCCTTGAGCTACAAGCTTCTGCCTAAGGACCCAAGGTATTCCACCGTCGAGAAGGAGTGTTTTGCTATCGAGTGGGCCCTTGACAGCCTTCAGTGCTACGTATGTCTTTTAGTGGAAATATGTGTCTTTTAGATCCACTGTGACAAAACAATCGTTTGGCCAAATGCACCGGACAACTTTTTGTGGGAGTAACATTCGAAATTTCGCTCTTCGTTAAAGACTCGTTGAGCATCTGTAGATCCGGGAACGGATGATAACCATTCACGTAACATTTTGCTCTAGGATCATTTAGACCAGATGTAACTAGACCCACTTAATCAATTTCTGTTGATTAACATTATGTTATCCAACTGCTGCCCGAGATAGTTTCTCGAAAATTGGGTGCACTCGATTTAGATAGTCCTGCAGATTGGCGGCTTCTGGTTCTGCATAAATTGTACTTGATTTTCAAACTGTCTGCCTCACTGCATAGTCAGGATATCCTCTCAGAACTATTGGTGAATATGGCAACATCGGGTGCAAAGATTCTGAAAAGTCTTTTTTTTAAAACATCCTTACTACAATTAATTATAAACTTGTTTCTTCCTCCTCCTATTACACCCAATATTATTTTAAAATGTTGCAAAGGAGACACTAAGAGGCAAACAACACGCCTGTGGTGTTAAAAAGAATACCTTATTTACGAAGCAAAACATATTATGAACATGGAAATAAGCCCATGAAACTCTTTACTTTTCGGATATCAAAAGGCACAATTAAAGCAATTTGTCAAATGGACAATGCAGTGACTTATGATCCATTCTTAATTGATACAGCTTTCCATGATTTGTATAGCAACCTATATAGCTCCCAAAGGAGCTATCCTACTTCTTTCAAGCTCAACTTAAAGGTTGAGCTTAAACGGTATCACACCAAAATAATCAGTCTGATAAAAGTCAAATTAAGATTCATCTTAACTAATTTCTTCCAAATGTAACTGTATGTGCTGAATGAAGCAATCTGTGTTGAAATATAACTGTGAGACTGTGACACTGACACCTCACAGTTAGTAATAAAGAAAATGATGATGACCGGTTTAGCATACTTGCGGATTTTGGCAGTGTGCTCCATTCAAGCCTGTCCAAGCCAGCCATGTGACAAATAACAACCCGGGCAGCGTAAATAAATCTCACCCATTTAAAGAGACATGTACGTTTACTACTGAATGCCCATTATGATGCAACCCATGTCGTTAATCACTTGGTGACAAATTGCCATCACTGACTGTAAGATCTGGCTTCCTGAACCATGACACTCTGGCTCAGAAAAGCCATCTTATTGTGATGTGGTTGCAGATTAATAATCATGAGCTGGATAAAACTAATCTTCTCTCTCTCTCTTTTACTGAACTGCATTTTTCCTTCAGTTGACTTGGCTGTTGTGATTGACTAGGCTGGTGCCTCTCTTTAACACCACTTTGAACACCACAGTTTCTGTTGCTTATAAAGGCTCATTTTTCAAACACATACATTTTATTCCATTGAGAGAGTTGTTTAGGTGCGCAGCCTTTTTAAGTGTTTTTTTTTAAAGACAGCAATCACTGACTGCATAACATGGGCATGCCAACGCTATATTTTATAAGCTCCGAATTGCATAACTGAACAGTGTTTCAATTTGTTTCTCCTTCTGATTGAAGCCTGCCCCAAACATTTGACGAGTCATTTTTTATCAAAGTGTGAAGCCAAATAGCAGTTCACAATGTCGGCATCTCAAGCACTCTAGCCTCGTTTTGTGGCGAATATGTCGCAATCCATTTAGCAAACCACATAAACACTTAACTCCCTGAGCCTGATAGCTACAGTTTCCTTTAATGCCTGTCTCTCAGCAGAGGGAGCCTTGGGAAGATTGCCTTCATTTTATCAGACAGCTCAAGTCCAGAGGTGAAATATACAGACATGAACTAAATGATAATGTCTTACCTCAATTCCAGCTCAGCTTTTGTTCAATATTAAAAGTGTGCCTATGAGACCAGAAGAGGGTCGCTGCAGGTGCGATGGATGTACAAAGCTGATTGTAGGCAACAGAAGAGAGGTGACTCTTGGATCCCCTGATCACTTTATTATCAGTGTCGTGCTGATTAACAGTTTCCTTTGTAACGTATAATATAGGGAGAATATCAGAAATTATTTTGTATCTAATAGGCACACCGTGGCATCATCAGGACAGTGACACAAACGATAACCTGACATGACACTGCACCACAAACAGTCATGCAAGCCTACATGAATACATAATGAGGTGGCAGTGATTATGTAATGTCCTTGTTTTGCAGACTGATTGTGCTTGGCGCGAATTGATTTGCATCCCCTGTTTGTTCTGTAAAGTGGTACCCTGTATCTTCAACCAGACTCACATTATTGTACTATATTATGTCCAGGTAACCGCCAAAATAAAAGAGACACTTGAGTAAATGAAAGGTTCCCTGCAAAATGAGCACGTTGTGGGGGTGGAGGGAAAAGGCTGAAGGCCACAGGGCTTCTGAAGGTAAATCTGTATTCATGATTCATCATTCATTCTACTGGCCGCATACGTGCAATAAGTTCAAATTCATAGCTTCGTTTTTATACTGACTGCTAGCTGATGACAGATTGTTACGTGCACCTGGTGCAACTCTTCTCCCCCCCTTTGTGGTGTTCTGTGTTTGATTTCTCATTCATCTTTGGTTCATTCATTGATGTTTAGCTGTGCGACACTCCCATCTAGCATGGTGACAGGAGCTTTTGGGCTGCCATCTTAGCCATTCGGTCTCCCAAAAACGGCTTCCAAAAACTGATTAGTGGTAGCACCGCATACACTTTCTGAACAACTAAGTTCTGCCTCTCTCATTAAAGCTGGAAACGTTCCAAATTCTAAATCAATTAAACTTTATTTGTATAGCACAATTCATACATAAAATGCAATTCAACATGCTGAACATAAACAGACATTTAAAGAACACAGAATAAAACAGGAGTACACACACAATAAATAAAGCAATAAAGGCAGTCTGAACAGAGATGAAACTAATGCAAACAATTCAAGATAAAAGAAGTCAAAGAAGTAGAAGAGGCAGGAAAATAATGTATATTTTTTAATTACAATACAGTAAAAAGTCAAAGTAGAAGTAAAAGCTAGGCCAAAAAGGTGTTTTTCAGTTTCCATTTAAGGATATCCACACTCTGCCATCCTCCTGTCCTCTGGCAGGCTGTTCCACAGGCTGGAGCCGTAATGGTTGAAAGCCTGGCCTCGCCGTGGGTATTAGGGCCTCTGCATGCTTCTACGTAACTTGTGCAACTTCTTTGAGGTTCGCGCAATGCAACAATGTTGCAAGTACTCCACAATTTATACGTCTGCAAAGGCTATGCGCAGCCTATGCAACATGATGTTCTGTACACTATGTGTCAATGTATTGAACAAGGTCGATAAAGTTTTCATGAAAGCAGGGAAACACCTTCAAACTTCTTCAGCCAATCTTTCCTGAAGCTGGTTCATTTTACACCGATCAGCCACAGCATTAAAACCACCTGCCTAATATTGTGTAGGTCCCCCTCGTGCCACCAAAACAGCTCTGACCCGTCGAGGCATGGACTCAACAAGACCTCTGAAGGTGTCCTGTGGTATCTGGCACCAAGACGTTAGCAGCAGATCCTTTAAGTCCTGTAAGTTGCGAGGTGATGCCTCCATGGATCTGACTTGTTGGTCCAGCACATCCCACAGATGCTCGATTGGATTAAGATCTGGGGAATTTGGAGGTCAACACCTTGAACTCTTTGTCATGTTCCTCAAACCATTCCTGAACAATTTTTGCAGTGTGGCAGGGCGCATTATCCTGCTGAAAGAGGCCACTGCCATCAGGGAATACCGTTGCCATGTACTTGGTCTGCAACAATGTTTAGGTAGGTGGCACGTATCAAAGTAACATCCACATGAATGCCAGGACCCAAGGTTTCCCAGCAGAACATTACCCAGAGCATCACACTGCCTCCACCAGCTTGCCTTCCTCCCATAGTGCATCCTGGTGCCATCTCTTCCCCAGGTAAACAATGCACACGCACCCGCCCATCCACATGATGTAAAAGAAAACATGATTCATCAGACCAGCCCACCTTCTTCCATTGCTCCATGGTCCAGTTCTGACACTGTCCATTGTAGGCACTTTCAGTGGTGGACAGGGGTCAGCATGGGCATTCTGACCGGTCTGTGGCTACACAGCCCCATACGCAGCAAGCTGCGATGCACTGTGTGTTCTGATACCGTTCTATCATAGCCATCATTAACTTTTTCAGCAATTTGTGCTACAATAGCTCTTCTGTGGGATTGGATCAGCCGGGCTAGCCTTCGCTCCCCACGTGCATCAATGAGCCTTGGGCACCCATGACCATGTCGCTGGTTCACCAATTGTCCTTCCTTGGACCTCTTTTGGTAGGTACTAACCACTGCATACCAGGAACACCCCACAAGACCTGCCATTTTGGAGATGCTCTGACCCAGTCATCTAGCCATCACAATTTGGCCCTTGTCAAAGTCGCTCAGATCCTTACGCTTGCCAATCTTTCCTACTTCCAAGACATCAACTTCAAGAACTGACTGTTCACTTGCTGCCTAATATATCCCACCCCTTGACAGGTGCCATTGTAACGAGATGATCAATGTTATTCACTTCACCTGTCAGTGGTTTTAATGTTGCGGCTGATCGGTGTATACCGTGTTGAATAAATTATGCTAGCTATCTATATCGTTAGCTACTAGCTTGATGAACTGTAACCTATGAACTATGACAGCTCCGCCTCCATTCGCTAACCAACCAATCAATGATGCATAACATCTACATGAGCGGTTGCGCTCCGGTCACGAGTTTGATTTTTGTGCTTGGTACGCAACACCCTCTGAAACCACCTCTGCGTAGGTCGCAAAGGTTGCGTTGATGTTGCAGAGCCCTGCTTGTGTTGCTGTCGTTTTGTTGTTCTTCGAGCATGCGGAAGCTCTTAGTGCTGGCCCGTGGAACAGCTAAGAGACAACTACCAGAGGCCTTGAGGGATCATATCTTAAAAGCTTGTCAGACATGTAGTTGGGTGCAAGACCGTTTAAGGATTTGTAAGAATCTTACAATCTATTCTAAAACTAACAGTCAACCACTGCAGAGACTTTAAAACAGGTTTAATGATTGCTGTCCTCCTGGTCAGTACTCGAGCATCTGAGTTCTGAATTAATTGTAGCTGACCTATTGCTTTTTGGGGGAGGCCAGATAGGAGACCATTACAACAGTCCAGCCTGCTAGTCATAAAAGTGTGCATTAGTTTCTCAGTATTGGCCTGGGAGAGAAACAGCCGTACTCTGGCAATGTTCTTGAGGTGATAAAGAGCAGACTTTGTAACATTCCTGACATGAGCCTCAAAGTTAAAGGATAATTTGTTTCCGATTTTTTGCCATTTTTCTCCCAATTTAGTAGCCAATTACACCCTCCATTTATTTAGATTAACCCTCCCCACACGGGTCCGTCGCTCGTCTCTACGAGGCAAGCTAATTCTCTGTGGGCAGCGACCTCCACTTTCCTCTGAAATGGAATTCGCCCACCGATTTTCTGAGACTCCTTTTCTGTGCTTCACGGTGGACCCGAGCCAGCTCTCCCTCCCCCCACCTCCCCCTGGGGCGGACAGCCAAATGCCACCCCCAATCGGGGCTGACAACCAGGGCTGGTCTGGTAGAGATGCAGGTTTCAAACCGCGTCCCTGACAGGCAGCGCACACCACACCGGAGCAGCCAAAGTGTGGTGCGTTAGACCGCTACGCTATCCGCCGCCCATGTGCCTCAAAGTTGAGTTCTGAATCAAAGGTAACCCCTAGGGTTATCTTTTTGACTGGTGGACTGGGGATTGGTGCCAGTGACTGTGATTTTGCAGCCAGTTTCTCTCTCTGGGCCTTAGCACCAATCTGTTTTGTCCTGGTTGAGCTGTAAGAAATGATGTTACATCGATACATCAATACCTAAAATACGTTTTAAAAGGGCACCAATAGGGCTTGTGTCATCAGGAGGCACAAATCTTATGGGATTTTGTTGAAAAAAACACCTGCACCCACACCAACCCTACTCAGTGCTCAGATAGGACTGGACACCCCTTGCCTAGAGCAAGAAGGTAGAGAGCATGAAGGGAACAAAGGAGTTGACCATCTGGTTGCTGTAAAGAATTTGTGGTTTAGCTTCGCAAATTCATCAAATTCAATGCTCCTGACCTGTTTACCTCTGACCTTCAGGCGGCGTCCTGGAGCCTTGGCCACAACAGAGAACAAGAAGCCGCCGTCCACCTGCTTCAGAAAGAGGAACACACTGTACAGCCGGGGTAAACAATGCCAGGAATCGCCATCGGCTGGCCAGCTTTCTCAGGGCCAGAGGGTCATTTTGAATGCAGTGGTTTATATGGGAACGTCAGTGGCTGATGAATTGTACCCAGAAGGCTGCAAGTTGAATCTCTGGGTGAGGATGCTGACCTGAATTTCTTCAATACATATTCACAAGTATAAATGGATATCATGCAATCCTTGATGAGGGTGTCTGTCTGCCAAGGATAGAAGAGTGATAATAATATGGTGTGTAAAACAGTTTTCTCTTGTGAATATGGGCCTTCAGCTGTGGCAATAAGTGAAACTCATTGAAAAAGATTGTGATCAGCTTCAGTATTGTATAGCTCTTTCTGGACAGCTTTGAATTCTTCATCACAGATTTAGCTTCACGTCAAGTGGGGTCTTGTAACGATACATTATTAGAGCAAAATTACATTATTAAATTATATAATGGATATCAGATGCCTGGGAGGGTAATGCCATTCTGGTGGGGGAAAAATAAAACTCCTGAAAGACAGAAAATAATTAGTAATTGTTATGTATTAGCATAATTATGTCATGTATAATTAACTATGCAAAAATATGATTTAAAAAACAAACAAAGATATACATTTAAATACATTTATGATCTCACATAAATATTCCTAGCAGCACAAATCACAGTGCACATGGTACGTGTATACTGTCCAAAAATACATTCTCATAATTTCTGATTTTAATATTATTTATCATAACATGTACATTTGGGATAATCCTCTCATCTGACAATGTCTCAAATGTTTCCATATTTCTCACAACTGAGAAATGATCATGAAAATTCGCTTAACAAAATCTTACCCATTCTTAAGGTCATTCTTTTCACAAGATACAATGAAATATTTGTAATTACATCATAGTAATATGTGTGGTTGTGGCTCAGTTGGTAGAGCACGGCGTTGCCAACGCTTAGGTTGTGGGTTCAATTCCCACTGGGACTACATATACTGAAAAATGTATGCATTCACTATTGTAAGTCGCTTTGGATAAAAGCGTCTGCTGAATAGCGTATATATCTAAGAAAACCATTTTATATTTCAGCTTTCAAATAAACACTGAACGGAGACGGCTTTTCATACGTGGCTCTGTCATGTTGTGTCCGGTCGGCCTGCGCGCGTCGCTCTGAAGGACCCTTGAGAATGCGCGCGAGGGCAGTGAGCTGAAACCTTGGACCGCGAGGCTTCAGTGCGTCTGCTTCAGGGATAAACAGACCCTCAGCCGGGACAGCTGGAGAAGAATACCTGGAGACTAAGTGAGCACTGAATCAACAGCGCCGCTCGCTATCTGAATCGTCGCATTGTGCGGTGCTGTGTCACGCTTAATGAGAAAAGGGCTTCGCTTCGGAATCAGTGCGTCCTCGAGAGCTGCCGAGATTGAGGTCAACCCGAGTTACAAGGCGCGCGAGAAAACACCGCAAGAAACCCACGAGCGGCAATGATACGCGCCTTCTCTTTAACCTCAGCCTTGCGCGACCACGTGGGCAGTGGAGCGCCGGTTCACAATGACGCACTCGTTCTGCACCGTGAAAGAGATGCGCGTGGCCTCAGTGCACGGCGGATTTTTCATTTACGTGACACTTTAAAGTTAATCGACAGCGCAGACCATTCATTCGACTTTTTATCACGGGATATGCGTGGCCGTCTTAAACACGCTCACTTCCAGGGCTGTCAAGTCAGTTCATGCAATCTAATCAATTTGCTCGATGTCTATTTAGCCATGACTATCATTTGTAGATTAGTATTCTGACTAGAACTCGTGTTTATGGTTTTTATTTACAAATCATATATGGGGGGTGCAGTGGTAGCAGCTCAGAGGAGGCAATGGAGGCCAAGCCTCATGTAAAAATAGTCAAATAGTTTTTTTTTTAAATTCTCGATCTTTTTCTTGTTACATAATTGAAAATGCATAAATTGCTTGCACTGACTGGTGTCATTTTGACTTGAAATATTTGGCAAAATAGCGCAATCCATCCATCTTAAAATCCGTCCCGTGGAAGCCTGGCTTCCCATTGAAATCTATGAGGAAAATAGAATCAATGGGAAGTTTTTTTCTGGCTCTGATTGGACGATAACGTCTACGATGAGAATTTTGTCCTGCACAAAAGCTCGGCTTCTGTTGGCTTCTATTACAAAATTGGATTTCAAGTCAATGGGACAACTTTTCTGGCTCTGATTGGATGACGATGACTTCATGACTAGACTTTAGCCACGCCCGGCTGGAAGACTGGCTTCACTTGGCTTCCCTTCCCATTGAAATCTATTTTAAAAAATGGCTCTGATTGGAACTATAACGATTTAGTGACAAGAATTTAGCCACGCCTGGAAGCCCTGGTTCATGTCCACTTGTACAGATTTCAGACTGCAGGGGCAGTAACATCATAGACAGTATATGTAATGGACCAATCAACCACCATTTCCCCCATCATGTGGTTTGAAGCAGATACATGACAAAAAGTAAATCAGTAAACATCTGAAAAAAGTATTGACTTCAATGGAAACAAAATTATACTGCATACCTACCAGTAGAGGGGAGACATCCATGCTTACGTCACTCCATATCTCAAGCATGGCCCCTTGGGGAACACAGCACCTTACTATGCCCTATGTCATTGTAGCACAGGTTCAGACATCTTAGACATGATAGACAATGAACAATGAATAATACCCTTTGAGTGTATACTACTGTACTTCCATAAATTAGCCCTTTGGGTAAATAACTGCTAGCTGTGCATACTAGTCTACAAGCTAGCAGGCTAGCTGACATGGTAGCTTGGCTGTAATTGCCCACATGGCTGAAATCAATGGAGAACATTGTGGATCATATTTTACCTGACTAGTTTAAATTCCTTTAAATCAGAGGGAAGACCAAAACCTGCTATTGATTCTGTTCAAATGTCAGAATGTTGAAATTGTCTTTTTCAGTTGTCCTGGTATGAGAGAAGGTAAAGTGGCTTAGGGGTAACATTAGCTTCATTGCTATGCTAATGCACTGCTGTCCCTGTCTGCTTTTCAGGGGCTGGTTTTACAAAGGGATATGCAAACGTTTTCACTTTCAGATTGTAAATTATTGTCAAAATCAGTTCATTTTGTCACTCGCAAAGAAATTTGATACCACTTCTTTGCTACCACAGTTATTACAAACCCACCTCCCCTTAACAACTGCCATTTGTGTTGCTTTATACAGAGAAGAGCAGTTTGACTTATACTATTATCATTGTTCAATTTTAGTGGATGTTGTTATTTGTATTCCTTTGTCTTAATATGTGACAGTAAATGCATGCATTATGGCACAGTAATACAAATCAGAAGTTTATACGTAAGAATGTTCTGTCCATGTTCTGTCCATGCATGTATAGTATTTTTATTTAAAATCCAGCATGTTAACAGATTTTCCCTTATTGTCATAGATATATCATGTTTTTAATCTTATTCTAATTTAATCTCATTATGCCATATAACCTAATGAATGAATATGAACATTTCCAATTAGTAAATGTGTGTGGTTATGGGTTGTTGTTTTTGGCAACTACATTGTTTTGTCTATATAGCATAAAATAAGCTACGTTAACCTACTGGGAACTATTCTCTGGGAGGGGAATGTAGTGAGCGTTCACGTGTGCGCCATAGCGTTACCATTAAGATAAAGCAAGACAGGGGAATAAGAATGATTCCCCTGCAGGCCAATTTCTCTCATAAGAACATTGCAAGATGTGTTTGTGGGGAGAAATTGTGATTTCAGGATTGAGGTCATTGACACGCACTACAGACATGAGACCCTCTCCACCTCAGCTGATGTGTACTAAGCACTCTGGAGCAAAATGTCTGCCGTGAATCACCCAGGGAGTGCTACACGTTGGTGGTTGTTGAGGTGAGTCTCCCACTTTCCCCCTTTCCTGTGAAGTGCTTTATAAATGCAATACATTCACCCATCACAACATTAATGTGTAAATAGGGGGGTTGATTTGTCTTGCACACCCAAGAGCACTGAAAGCCTTTACACGTAAGTTATTTATTAAGTTATTGTCATCATCATCATTGTCACCATCATCATCATCATCTTTGGCCTGAGATCTTCGGAAGAGGTTGCTCCTGGTAGTCTACCAGTTCATTCTACTGACTACACAGTTCATGATTTAAAGAGTGTTAACTCTCCTTTTCTGTACTGACTGCTGCTCTTACAGGCCTTTTGCACTTATATACTTTGTTTCGTGTTTTGTAATTCACCCTCAACAAGAGCTTCTGCTGCATTGATGTAATGTTATGTGATGTAATGCGATGTAATGTGCTGTAATGCAATGCAATATGTAATGTAATGTAATGCGCTGTAATGCAATCTAATATGTAATGCAATGTGATGTGATGTAATGCACTATAATATGTAATGTCATGTAATGCGCTGTAATGCACTATAATATGTAATGCAATGCTGTCATTTAGTGCAGCTGGAGAACCGGCTTTGCCACCTGGATAAAGGAGGTAGCGCCGGTCGTGTGTCTTAGCCTTGTGCTCTCCTCAGGTTGGTGGGGCTACAGGTGCTGAGCACCTCTCTGATAGGGCCGTGGTGTATCTGCCCTGTCCATTTGGACAAAGAGGGGGAGGGTCAAGCTGAAGAAATGAACGAAGGTGGTTTTGAAGTGTTGGTGACTGTGAAGCTTGCTCTTTAGTTTTTTCCTTGAACAGGTTTTAAACAAGATTTCCCCCTATATGTAGACGTGTCTCATTGCTGCAATGTACTCCACAGGCAGACTGTAGGCATCCCATCGATGAGAGAAGGCGCTGCTGTGTGATGGGACATGGAAACTCCTCCTGATCGAAACCCTCCCTCCTTGGGTGATGCAGCCGAACACAAAGCCTACCTTTTCAGATTTTACTGGTATTATACAAAAAAAAACAAAAAACCCTGGATGGCATAATTTACTGATTAGGAGTTTTTTTACCAAAAAAATACAACCAAATTAGAACATGTACACATATACAATATTTCAAACACATGCTAAATAAAAAAGACTATGCCGGTCTTACTCCATGGATTGCCATAGTCTGTAGTGGAAGGTGTTGGGGTGGCACCTCCCATCTTTGCTGCTTTGGAGTCCGGCAGCAGCCATGTAGTGTACAGTGTGAACCTTGGAGCACAAGGTGGAGTATCTACTTGCTGAGTAACAAATACACGTAACAAATGTGATTTTATTTGTAATTGCATTTTTATTTCCACAGCATGCCACAATATACCGTTATTTGTACTTAAACCCACCAACCTCATATACCTAACTTTATTTTGAAATTTGACAGACTTTTTGCATTGTCAAATTCACTCAGCTGGAATGCAAGTTCACACACTATTTGTCTGTCATTCACAGTGGGTATAATAAGTATTCACCCCCTTTGGCATTTTTCCACATTTTATTTTCTTACCTTATGGAATCAAACTGGATTTAATTGGGTAGAAGAACCTACAGAAATTACAACTGTGAGTCTATTTGGGTAAGTCTCTACCAGCTTTGCACATCTGGACACTGACGTTTTCACCCATAATGTATTTACAAATTGCTTGAGCTCCACTAGCATCAGGGGAAAGATATACTAAGATTTCAAAGACTTTGGATATCATTTTGTTTACATTAATAAACAGATAAAGGAAAAATAAGAGGCACAAATAAAACAAAAAAAAGAAAATTGCAAACCCTAACTTGACTTAACAATGGACACTCAACTTTATCAATTCTAGGTGACGATATGGTTAGCTCAGAAAACCAGGTGTGCCGTAGCAGGTGATCATGGATGGATGTAGTGTGGAGCTGTTTCCCCCGATTCCACATACAGAAACTTGGCCAGCAGTTGGCAAAGGCCCTTTAACTGAGCCAATCAGAGAGCAGGAGGGTAATACGTATAGATCATTTGAGCGTTCTCATCAATTAAAACTGTGACAGAAAACTGTGGCTACTGCTTTTGCCATTCAATATCCAAAAAATAACATATTTTTTTAGACAAAAATTTAATATTCTAAAAACAGTAATCACATGTGCAGGGCTTATACAGTGGATATAATAAGAAAAAGCTTTAGAGCTTTAAAAATTTTTTTTGACATCATAGTATTTTGTGTTGATCAGTGGCAAGAAATCCCAATGAAATCCATTTTGATTCCATGAAGTAAGAAAATAAAATGTAAAGGGGGGGGTTGTATACCCACTGTGCATAGACACACAAACAGAAACAAGAGCTGATGGTTATCTTTGTATTATATGTAATGTAATTATTTTTTTAAACTGGAGAGTATTTTAAATGATGCCATTAAACTGATTTCAGCTGAATGTGAAAAGCACCAGCACCACCTTGTCCTTCCCACTAGCCATTTCATCTAGTGTGTGAAGTGTGGACAGAGGGTTCGATTGGGAAGATGAGTGCTGCAAGAAGCTGCTTCACTGCCTTAAGCCATAAGCGGAGTGCTTATGTAGTTCTCCTTGCACAGACTCAGTGAGAATTTAGTAATGGACCAGTGTGCCCCCGTGTGTCTTATAGGAAAGACAATTTTTGGAAGCTTCAGCAGTAGTGACTTCTCTGTGACTTGTTGCCTGTGATCAGCCAGATTGTGTTAGAGGGCTTTAAAGGTAGCGATGTTGTCCTCCCTGAAAGTACAGAGGTGATTTGTGAATCTGAGGTGCCATAAAACAGAGGTATCCAACCATCGCAAGACCCCATAAAATGGCCACCCTCTGGCCGAGAGCCCCCGCCTCAATACAATGGTTAACTGCTAATACATTTATCCAACACCAGCTACAGGCTGCAATGCAGTGGCTATATAATACACTAGCGTATGTCTAAGTCATGATGTCACTATATCACAGATCTGTATAGGACATGTACATAGCTATTTAATGCAATACAATAACAATAATAATAATACATGCTATGTATATATAGCGAATTTCACAAAACTCAAAGACACTATACACAGCAATACTAAATATACACACAGATACAAAGACAACAAAGAGGGGACAGACAACATCAATGAACCACGCTAAACAGTTCAACTGTGTCAGTTAGATTGGGGAACATTCTGGTTAGATTCCCGTTTGACTGTGAGATGACATTATGACAGGAACATCCCACAAACATATTTATTGTTCTGTAAAAGTCACAGAAAAAACATTCCAGGCATGTTGCATACAAACTTATCATTTAGTCTTGAAAACACATCATTTCATTAACATTTTAAGAATGTTCCAATATAAATTGAAGTTACAGATCCATGGAACATTGCTTACTTTCCTGATAAAATGAATATGAATCATCCCCAATTCAAATTATTTTTAAACTACAAAACTGAATAACATTCTAAGACCATTTCTGCAATGTTCCTTGTTAATTATAAGCAGTGTTGGGTAGTAAGATAAGATAAGATAAGATATCTTTTATTAATCCCGGGGGGGGGGGGAAATTTGGTTTGTCACAGCAGCAATGATACAGGAGACAGTGAAAGAACACACAAGACATACAGGACATCACAGTATACTGAATAATAAATACAAGATAAATATATTTAAAAAACCAGAGTAAAAACCTAGCAGCTATACAGACATACAGAACATCAGAGTATATTGAAATAATAGTAATGGATTACATGTAATCTGGAGTACGTAATCAGATTACAAAAATGAAGTACTTGTAAAATGAAATATGTGCAATCTGATTACAGTTACTTTTCTAAGGATTACATAAGAATATAAGAATACATAATGACGAGAACAAGAACTATCTAGGCTCATTATTTCCTAGTCTAAAGAATATCCAGTACTGCATCAAGCCTAGATTTGAGTACCCCAAGTGTTTCTGCCTCATCTACCTGACTGGCAAGCTGTTCCAGGCATTGACAATTCTTTGTGTAAAAAACCTTCTGGACATCCATGCGTAATTTGCCTTGAAATAATTTCTACCTGTGTCCTCTTGTTCTGCTAACTGAACGTATCTTTAAAAATTCTTGGGATTTTTTTTACATTTTTGGTAGTAGTTAATTATTGGTTTGTTAAACTAAAGTCCTCCTTAAGTCTTTCCTCGTAACTTTTACCTTTCATATCAGGTACAAATTTAATTGCCCTTCTTTGTACTTTTTCAAGAGCTTCTATATCTTTCTTGTAGTGTGGTGCCCAGAACTGCACACAGTACTCTCAGTGAGATCTGGCAAAGGTATTTTACAGTATAACATCAATATAACCTCCTTTGATTTATACTCAATATTACATTACTACATTACTACAATACTACAATACTACACTACACAATACTTTTTGATATATAGCCCAGCATCCTGTTGGCCTTTTTCACTGCTGCATCACACTGCTTAGATACAGTTAGACTTTGATCAACTACCATTCCTAAGTCTTTTTCAAATTGAACACCTTCTAATTTTTTTCCTCCCATAAAATAGCCCTGTCTTATACTTTTATTTCCCACATGCACAAATTTACATTTAGCAACATTGAATGACATGGATTAATCTTCCATGTCCCTGCCCAATTTTGGATTGTATCTAAATAATCTTGGATTACCTTAGTCAATTCTGTCAAATTTTGCCAAACCCCCAAGTTTTGTGTCATCTGCATATTTTACAATTTTACTATTAACATCCCTATCAAGATCATCATTTATGATTGATCATGATGATTTATCATAATTTATGTAAATAAGATCCTAGCACTGATCCCTGTGGGACTCCACTGCCTGCAGCAGCTAGGTGAGATACTACCCATTCTACTGTCCCTCTTTGTATTTGATCTTGCAGCCAATGATGAACCCACTCTGAAACAACTCCTGTAATTCCTTCTAACTTCATTTTTGAGCCTCTCATGTGGTACCTTCTCAAATGCTTTTTGAAAGTCCAAATATGTAATATCATAAGTCTGGTTCAAGTCAAAACACTTTGTAGCTTCCTCAAATAAGTTCAGGAGATTTGTTAGGCATGACCTCCCCCTAAGAAAACCATGTTGTCTCTCCCTTAAAATAATATTATTTTATAGGAATAATTCCAACTTGTCCATAATAATACATTCCAGTATTTTACATGAGATGCAGGTTAAACTGACAGGCATATAGTTCCCTGGGTCAGTCCCTTCTTATATATTGGAATCATACTACCTTGCATCCAGTCATCTGGTGTTTAGGGATTGCATAAAAATATCTGTCAGTGGTTTATATATAATCTCCCAAATTTGAATATTCTAGGATATATTCCATCAGGGTCTGCTGCCTTATTTTTCTTAAGTCTTTTTAGTTTTTCTAGAACTTCTCCTTCCCTTATCTCAAAGTCCTCTCAAATATTTTGTAAACAACATTACATGATTACATTTTGAATAACTGCAATGCATATAGAGATAACAATAATCAATAAACATATTTGCACATACTTACCCTTTCAAATCCTAACCAATAATGTAGCTAGAACCATCCAAAATGTCTCTTTCACCATCAGCGAATTCAAGCATGCCGCTTAAAAAAAAAAAAAAAAAGAAGCCTGGCATGAGTGGCAAAAAAACATGCTTGATCCGTCTTGTGCTCCTCTTTCTGTCAAAATGGACAAGACAGCATTCAACCATTGGATAAATTGGCATCATTTTACCTTTAAGAAGATACACATGAAGAATGTCACTGTTCTGAATGAATGTCCTGTCCACATCCAAGGATTCTACTTGAAATCTGAAGAAACACTTGGAGGTATGTCAGCTTTAGCCAGTTAATGTTATAGGTACCAGTTGCTTGTTCAGTTAGTTGGCTAATGGTGGCTATATGTTGTTGTGAGCCTCTCTGACCTTAAAATGTTTGTTTAGGCTCCCAAAAATACATTATGTTAGCTCACATAAATGAGCTGGCTAGTAGTAGTGAGTAGGGAATTGGTAATCGGACAAGGCTCGAAACTAATGGTGTGGCTGAGATCCAAAAAATAATGTATTTGCGATGGGATGGTCTAAAATCCATCTCCTAAAATCCTGGGATGCTGCTGGGACTATTGGGAAAACACCATAATTGTTGGATTAAAGATATTATGTTGAAAAAGCAGCAAATGTGAGCATGTTCTGCCAGGTGATCCGAGTCATGGAATTGAATTATGATGTAAGAACAGATTACAGGTCGGACACTGTTAAAGCAGCTTTCCGCTTATATCGTTTTATAAGACATTTTATTACAATGTTTAATAAAAACAGTATATTGAGCAATGGATCCATACATGATTAGCTTAATATGTTTTTTTTTAACTGTAGGCCAATACTGGATTTTAATTCTATACTTACCTGGCTAATGAAACCAGAAGTAATCCAAAAGTAATTAGTTGGGGGGTGGGGTTCGGTTATATTAGATGACTTTTTGATTAGTCCAACAGATTATGTTACTAATGACATTTTTTGTCATGTCATTTGTAATCAGTAACGGATCACATTTTCAAAGTAATCTGACCAACATTGATGATATGTGTTCCAGAGACATCCAGGGAACTGGACAAATTTACATGTTGGGAATGTTTACGCTAACTTTCCACTGGGAACCAAAACGTGTTTGATGGATTGCTAGTTCATTGAATTGCATTGTAATGTTGTCACATAGTCAACAAGCTGGCAAGCTAACTTGCATAGTGACAACCTGTTGATAGGTGGAGCGATATGCTTAATCTCTAACAAAAAATTATACTGCTGCCCTCTGTGTATTTTAATTATGAGAGGGTTCCTGATTGGTCACCTGGAAACTATGTAATGCTGTAGACAATGCATAAATGCAGTATTGTCAAGCAGGTTGGTATTGAGATATCCTTACTTACCATATGTACAGACAACTGCCAAAATAAAAGAAACACCAACATAAAGCCTTAATAGTGTATTGGACAACCATGAACCCCCAGAACAGCTTCAATGCCCTTTGGCATAGATTCTACAAATGACTGGAAATCTATTTGAGGAATGCAACCCCATTCTTCCATGGCAAATTCCATCATTTTGTGTTTTGTTGATGGTGGTGGAAAATGCTGTCTCAGGCGCTGCTCCAGAATCTCTCATAAGTGTTCAATTGGGTTGAGATCTGGTGACTGAAAAGGCCTTGGCATATCGTTTACATGGTTTTCAGCCTCATCAAATGATTCGGTTACCACTTGCGCCCTGTGGATGGGGGCATTGTCACCCTGGAAGAGACCACTCCCATCAGGATGGAAATGCTTCACCACAGATTGTGAGCGATCACTCAGAATGACTGCACCAGGGTGATGAAGAGGGAGGTGGGGTAATCGTGGATGGTTTGGTCTTGATTCACTGGAAGCATTTGGCGGCCGACATATCTCTGGGGCTTTGATGTCTGAGTGATACCTGAGTGCTACCTGAATCACCTGTCGCGTGGTGAAACAATATATTGTCCGTGTGTCTACATATCTATCTATCTATCTATCACAACAGATTATTTAGAATTGTATTGCCTCAATATCTCTCTTACATCTCTCCCGCTCTCATCCTGAGTATGGTGCCCATAAGAGTCTCGAGACGGTCCAATAATCACTTACCTACCTGGTCCTAGTCTGATATATGAAGAACATTTCATAATGCGGGGCAGTGGACATGGACATGTAATGGAAAGGTCTCAGGTTCAATTCCCAGGCGGGGCACTGCTGTTGTACCCCTGAGCAAGGTACTTAACCTGAACTAACTAACCTGAACTCGGTTAATATCCAGCTGTATAAATGGATTGTCTGCTAAAAACGCCTGTAATATTGAATGTAAAACACTACGGTGCTTAGGAATACAAATTATAATGATATGAATATAAAAAAGTATCTGAGGTGATTAATTCATGTGAAATGTTTAAAGAACTGTATGTGAAGAAAATCTGTCATCAAATACACAACTAAATATCAATGATGAAGGGAAAGAGAGTGACTACTCACTAAACTTTACAGAACACCTATCTATCTGTCTATGCATTGTAGAAATGATAATGTATCTTAATAGAGAATGCAATACACAAGTGAAATGTATGGGGATGTATACAAATTAACTACTACTAATAGGTCTAATATGGACTGAGTTTATTGAAGTTTATTATTGTTTTATAAATTTACTCTGCAAATAGAATAAAATTTTACAATACAGGCGGATGATTTGTCATTGCTATGATTGTTTACATACAGCCAATTCTTAGAGAATGTAGCTCTTTCCTGGAAGTGTCTGCATAATCCTAAATAGATAAGAAAACACACTTCTCTGTGGGTGAGGGAAATTTTCAGTCACAAAAATACATTACACTGAAAACAAAAAATGCCTAAAATCAAGTAGTATATTTAACTAATAAGCAAATAGTGATGGCAAATCAATGTGGTAACATTACATGGTTGCCTCGATTCGGATAGCCTACTTGGAAATTCTGTACGTTTTTGACTGTGGTGTCAGTTGATCACAGGCGTTCCCAGCAGCCTCTGCGTTGTTTTGTGTGTGTGTGTGTGTGTGTGTGTGTATGTGTGTGTGTACGTGCACATCCACCTCTTCCCTCTGCATAGTTCTTTGCATCCAAGCCCTTGCTGCTCTGCTGCAAGATATGATCATGTTGATAATCTGTTCGCTGATGAAATTGCATAGATTTCCATGCCGAGAATAAAAAGTTCATAAGTGCGCCTGTGTCCTCAAAGTGTCAAATCAAATAGGCTTGCTTATGCTGATAACAAACTCATGTAATTCCTGGAGTGCCCTACCTGTGAACACTCCTGACATAATCACTGTGAATATATGTCACAAGGAAAGAATATGTAACTGAGTGTCTGTTCATTCCATTTTAAATATTATATGAATATATCATAGGCACTGTATACAGAACAAATATTTACCTCACTTTTTTTTTTTAAAGTATGAAGTCTTTGCTGGATCCACTAGTAAGCGGACGTTTTCAATCATTTGGTTTTTGTTAGTTTGGACCATGTACTTTGCTTTGTGGTGCAGCGTGTACTGCAGATTGCAGGTCTGCCTACGTGAAAAGCAAGCAACTCACAAGACATTTCTCAGTCCCACAGATTATTTAAAGTTTGCCTGTATGGAAGAGAGACCACTAGATGTATGCCTAAACACAGCCAAGCGTGTTAGATCCTTAGTTATGTGTATGTATTTGCTGACAAACACAAGGGCCTCGGCATCCACATATCCTATATTGGATATGACATGTTGGATATGATCCTATATTGGATATTACATGTTATGTAACTTGAACATTTCATTTTGAATTCAAATAAAATGTTCTACTGTGGGTGTGTGTGCATGTTGGTGTGCATGTGTGTGAGTGTGTGTATGTTTGTGTGTACTTTTTTCTGTGTGTTTGTGTGCATGCACGTGTGCACGTTTGTCTGTGTGTGTGTTTGTGTGTGTGTGTGCGCGTGTGTGTATGTGTGCATGTTTTTCTGTGTGTTTGTATGCATGCACGTGTGCACGTTTGTCTGTGTGTGTGAGTGTGATTGTGGCTGTGTTTGCGTGTGCACGTTTGTGTGTGTGTGTGTGTGTGTGTGTGTGTCCACTTCTCCCCCTTTCAGCTGTATGCATCCAAACCCTTGCATGTAAATGAAGAATACAAAGGGGCTGTACGCATCTTTGGATTGTGTGTATCTGATGTATCGTGATATTGAAAATAAAGAGCAGGAATCACCAGGAAATGAAAGGTGCTGTATTATACTTTTATCTATGTATTGTTATGATCAAAAAAGTGTGTTCATTAAACGTAAATATTTTACTGTTAAAGTCTATGACACAGCTGTCATGTATTTTTTTGTCAATCTACAGGTAACTGTAAAAATAAAAGAAACAGCAACATAGAGTGTCTTAAAAGGGCATTGGGCCACCATGAGCCACCAGAACAGCTTCAATGCACCTTGAAATAGATTCTCCAAATGTCTAGAACTCTATTTGAGGGATACAACACCATCGTTTCACAAGAAATTTCATCATTTAGTGTTTTGTTGATGGTGGTGGAAATGTTGTTTCAATTTGAGAAGTGTTCAGCTGGGTTGAGATCTGGCAACTGAGACAGCCATGGAATATGGTTTACATCATTTTCACACTTATCAAACCATTCGGTGACCACTTATACTCCATGGATGGGGAATTATCATCCTGGATGAGACCACTCCCATCAGGATAGAAACGCTTCACCAAAGGATGGAAGTGTTCACTCAGCATGACCTTGTATTTAATGGCGTTTACCTTGTCCTCAAAGGGCTTGAGTGGACCTAAACCATGCCAGGAAAATGCACCCCACACCATAACAGAGTCGCCAGAACCCTTAATTTACTCAAGTGTTCCCTTTATTTTGGGAGTTACCTGTATCTGTACTTTTTTTTTAAATCTCTCCGTTTATCTAATTATATGGGGCATCAAAGATATCTATCACTCTTGATACGTTCCTGATTTTAGATAAGTAAAGTATGCAAGTGTGGGGTATTATCATTTTTATTTTATTGTCAAACTGATAAACTGCTGATTCATGGCTGAGCGATGTGCTAGAGTGACCTTTGACCTCTACAGAAGCAGGACCCCACCATTCTATTCAGAGGTGGAAATCAGGGGGATATATACAGTGGGTATAAAAAGTGTTCAACCCCTTTTTATTTTATTTTCTTACTTCATGGAATTAAAATGGATTTAGTTGGGATTTCCTGCCACTGATCCAACACAAAATACTCTATAATGTTAAATAAAAACAACTCTACAGTTTTTTCTTCATTAATTACAAATTAAAAAATGGACAATATTTGATTGCATAAGTATTCACCCCTTTTGCTAAGACACACCTAAATAAAATCAATTTGTCAATCAATTGTCTTCAGAGGTCACATAATTATTTGATTGGAGTCCACCTGTTTGCAATTAAGGTGTTTCAAATTATTTCAAATTAAATACACCTGTCTGTGAGAGGTCCCACGGTTGGTTATTACATTTCCAAACAAGAGCTTCATCGTGAAGACTAAAGAATATTCAAAGCAAATCCAAGAACTAGTTTTTCAAAAGCACCAATCAGGGGAAAGAGATAAGAAGATTTCAAAGAATATCCCCTGGAACACTGTTAAGTCCATCATAAAG
The DNA here is from genome assembly GCA_029706075.1 of Aldrovandia affinis. NCBI lineage: Eukaryota > Metazoa > Chordata > Actinopteri > Notacanthiformes > Halosauridae > Aldrovandia > Aldrovandia affinis. The sequence goes on from JAINUG010000141.1 coordinate 960,029, forward strand.
AAATGGAGAGAATATGGCACAACCGTGAATCTGTCCTGATTATGTTCTGTTCTGTGAGGCTGTCTCTTCTGGGCAGGCTAGTTTTTTATTTTTTATTAATGTTCAGAAATTGAGATTTTTTTTACTTGGTAGTTGTGGAAAGAAAGGTGGGAAAAGTCTGATTTAATATGTTTTAATTTTAGGCTGTAAGGCAACAAAAGGTGACATTTTTTAGATGGGGTGTGTAGACTTTAAATGGGCCCTGTATATTCACAGAAGAGAATCAATATGCCCTCCCTATCAAGAGAACTCCGTGCCATTGGTGTGCGGTAGGCCGGACTAAAACTGTTGCTTGCTATCAGCCAATTACTTCAAGCAGGAGTTGCAGCGAGCCTCACCAAGATCGAGACATTATCGTGCTGTAACTTCTTGCTACATCGAAAAGCCAGGTCTAAACAACCGCACACTTAAGCAGCCAGCAGTGCCACAACACTCGGGTGGATCAACGACGTAGCCACGATGGACCATCCCACTAGACATTATCAACTGTGATGCAGACGTGCAGAACAATACGTCAATTTACTCACATCAGGTTCAAGACCTCTGTGCTTGCCTACAGGCGCTAAAGCAGTGGTTCTTAAGCCTCTCCTCGGGGAACCCCAGCCAGTCCATGTATTTGTTAAATTCCACCACCAGCACACCTGATTCAACTAATCAACGCTTGTTAAGTAGAAATTTGTTGAATCAGGTGTGCTGGTGGTGGAACTGAACAAATACATGGACTGGCTGGGGTTCCCCGAGGAGAGGATTAAGAACCACTGCGCTAAAGGGAACAGGCCCTCCCTGCCTCCAGGCTCTGGTCAAATCATACTCCCCTGTTCAGTCACTCTGTCCTGTGACCTCTGTCCACCTGGCGCTCCTGTCCGTACGAGGAGCCGGCGGCCGCTCATCTCAGTCATCGGCGGCTCTCTGTCCTGGCAGCTGAGCGGTGGAACGACCTATCCACCAATGTCAGGACAGCAGAGTCACTGCCTATCTTCTGCAGCAAACTGAACAGCCATCTCTCCAGACTGCAGCTGGCTCCCTCCACCCCCACTCCCTGGCACCTCCCCAAAACGGAATAAAGAAAAATAAATAAACTTAACCCTAGACCTACCTCAGCTGTTTAAATAAAGATAAATAAATATGAATATATAATTTTTTCTCCCAGTGGGAAATGAACCCTTTTTTCCCTAGTAGCTCTGTGTGCTCCTAGCAGCTGCTTTTGTCAAGATGCTGTACCGACTATTTACGTGATATGCTGTCTCACCCAATTTAGCGGAACGCACTTGATGTAAGTCACTCTGGATAAGAATGTCTGCTAAATTATGTCATTATAATTGTCATTCAGTCCATCTAGACTTGTCATTTTACCTACTGTCTAGACTCTAGAGAGTATATTGCACTGTGTCAAGCCAGAGATCTTGACTTATACTACCTGATAAGCTATCCCATGCTCTAATGACTCTTTGTGTGAAAAAATGCTTATTAATATCAGTGTGGAATTTACCTTTAGGGAATTTACATCTACACCCCCTTCTTGACTGACAGAACTCTCCTTTGTTAATCCCTTTTAAAAATGGAAAAGCCTCAATAAATTCCCCCCTTTATCTCCTTTTTTGTTGAGCCCAAAGAGAGATTAGGAGTCTTTCCTCATGACTCTTACATGTCATACCTGGAACCAATTTAGTTGCCCTTCTTTGTACTTTTAGTTTTACTTTTTTGTTCTCACCAGCAAAAAGTTGTATGTTCATCCAGCCTCTACAAGAGGAGTGGAATAGAATGGCACAAGACACCACTGCCTGCAAAGGATCATGGAATATACAGCTTGTTTGGTTGCCAACGGTGACAATACAGGCTACTGGTCTGAGACTTTCCCAGCAGACCCAGTGCTGACATGTCAAGTCATGATAGACATTAATCAGTACAACAACGTTATCTAAGGGTCTGCTAAGTTGCTGAGCCTTGAAGTGAGTGGGCCCCAGTGCAAGCGCCTAGCATAATTCAATTTTATATTGATATAGATCGAAAGTAACTCAACTCAACAACGGCAAACCCGCTGCAAGGTTAGCAGAATCGCTTTCACTAGGGAGCCGCACAGACGATTGGCTCTGAGTGATTTAAGCCTGATAATCACAGCGGCCACTGAACAGCCAGGAAGTTAACTAGTCCAGAAAGACCATGAGCTGACCTGTCGGGTAAATTATTTCAAAACAAAAGCGGACCACATTGTCACATTTTATTCAACACGTGTCATTTTTTAATAGGCAGGACGTCCATCCATCCATCCATCCATTGTCTAAGCCGCTTATTCCTGGTCAGGGTCGCGGGGGGGGTGCTGGAGCCTATCCCAGCATGCGTTCCGGGCGAGAGGCAGGAATACACCCTGGACAGGTCGCCAATCCATCACAGGGCACACACACCATTCACTCACACACTCATACCTACAGGGCAATTTAGACTCTCCAATTAGCCTAACGTGCATGTCTTTGGACTGTGGGAGGAAACCGGAGTACCCGGAGGAAACCCACGCGGACACGGGGAGAACATGCAAACTCCGCACAGAAAGGCCCCCGGCCTGGATTCGAACCCGAGACCTTCTTGCTGTGAGGCGACAGTGCTATCCACTGCACCACCGTGCCGCTAGGCAGGACGTGATCGACTATTATTATTTGAATTACTTTTGCATTTTTAACATACTAAAGAATGGGGGTTTTTTCCACATGGACTAAGCAACGAAAATGAGCAAACCGTTATACACGTTGCTCGCTGTGAGTTGCAGTTTTAGCCCACATTAAATTATGCTCTGAGCGCCCAGCCACTTAAGGTACCGCATGACGTGTCTGTCCAATATCGTGCCAGTGCATATTTTTCTGATATCTTTGTGAATTTGTTGTGGATATGAGTGATGCTGGCTGTGAACACTCCTGGTGACCGGTGGCACTGTGGCCTCCAAACATAATGGCACAAAGATGTTGTTCTTCTCACAGGCAAGTAAAAGGCATACAGGTTATTTTCCGTTGCTTCTCTTTCTTGATATTTCACTGGGCTCAACATTCGACAGGTAAAATCACCTCCTCGCCTGTAACCAACAACAACAAAAAAACTCTGACTACTTAGGTGTTATGTAGTGCTTAGGCAACAGTCAAAATCTCTCCAGAATTGTCGGTCATGAAATTAAACTGAGCCAACATTTCACCTTAAACACATACCACTATATATATATGTATGCCATTTAGCAGACGCTTTTATCCAAGGCGACTTACAGTAGTGAATGCATCAATTTTTCAGTATATGTGGTCCTAGTAGGAATTTAACCCACAACTTAAACATTGCCAATGCCATGCTCTACCTACTGAGCCACACAACCTCTATGTATATGTGTATGATTATAATATATATCATATATGCCATTTAGCAGACGCTTTTATCCAAAGCGACTTACAGTAGTGAATGCATATATTTTTCTGAATATGTGGCCCCAGTGGGGATTCGTTTTTTCACGCACTAAAATGGGGTTCTCATTTGAGCTACATTGTTAAATAAAGATAAAATAAAAATAAAAACTATCACAAAACCATGTCTTTCCATTGTCTGCCATTGTCTTGTCATTGTCTCTCTCTCTCTCTCTCTCTCTCTCTCTCTCTCTCTCTCTCTCTCTCTCTCTCTCTCTCTCTCTCTCTCTCTCTCTCTCTTCTCGTTCTCTCAAATTCAAAATTAGACAATGCTTTATCGGCATGACATATTTGAAGAACACTCTGCTACCCACAGACGCACCCGACAGGGTCAGTAATGCAGTCCAAAGCTGTGTGTGGCACCTTAAGCCCTGGCCAGAAAGAGATTTACTGACCCACTGCTTAGTCAGTTTAGCCTCCAGCGCTTTGGGGTGGGTGCAACGGACAGGCGTCAAAACAGCCACTGCCACACAACCAGGTGCTGTTTCTCCTTCTTTCCCAACGAAGACATTCACTTGAACCATGCGTCACAGCAGAAAACGCCACACTTCCCTCTAAACACTCACAAACACTCATACCTACTTCCTACTTGTGGTGTACCCCCCCCAACCCCCACCCCCCAGATGGTCTACCCAACAAAGATCAATCAATGCACTTTCATTTGAAGATTTCAGAGGCCATACACCTAGAAGCGAGAAGCCACGCGGTGAGTGGTGAGTGCTTGTAGTTTGTGTAAAATGGCTATTCTGGAGACACAATTCCTCTGAAGGTGAGCATGCAATTTCAAGATCAGATGATATCTTGACATGTACTTTTCATGTAAGCAGCAATCATCACATGAGGGGTTTGTGGCCTTACGTCGCGGTCTCACTAGAAAAACAAGGCCTTCTGTTCCCCTTTATGTGTACAATGCCCCTCTCACTCTATGCGTCAAATCGGTCTGTGCTTGACACGCTTATATGAGAGCGACTGTATATAAGTGATGTTTACCGCAACAACATCGGCGGCCTGATTCCACAAACGCCTAACAAAGGGAAAATGTAAATCGATGGTCCTCTGGTTGAAGAAATAGCTCGTTTCAATTACATTGACACGGTCATTATAAACAAAACAGTCCAAGGAAAGCGTATAGCTGAAAATGCGGTTGCTGCAAGGACGTAACCATTCGCGTTACTAGGGCGCCACCTCGTTTCGTGGCAACGAGCTCCCCTGCTCAGGGAGAAAATCGTGGCACTTAGAAACTTTCAAAAGCGTAATATTGTTTCTTTATATTTTTGTTAACATTTAGCCTGCTTGGTGATATTTGTGATGCCATTTGTGATACATTTTCATTGTTTTAACTGGGTTATTTTTTAGAGAGGGCAAACAGTCTACATGCGCTTTTGCAAGAAAGTACTACGGTGTAAATAGGATGCCTACGGACATTGTTTTTGAGTAAATATACGTAAAATATACATTTTGAGGTGAAGTTTTGCTTTACAAAAACCCCACATTCAGCCTATTAAAATGTACAATATTTATTTGCGCTGTAAAAACAAGCAAAGACAGGTGCCCTTTTAAGACCTTGGATAATAAAATATGAAATGGCTAAAAAAATACATCTAGCCACATGGTCCTTCGGTCAATGGCAAATTGTGTTATCAAACAGTTGTGAACATGATACTATTGGCATCAATTCGTGGCATTATGCTTTTGATTAAGATCAGTTAATAAATATAGTGCGCAATTGGATTCGAGTTCTTGCATTGGCCAATTGCGCCACTCCGTGGATTCGACCTCACGCGTTTCTCATTTCTCGTGCGCGACCTTAACAGTGCACCACATTATGCGACTGTGATGTATAGCGTAGTCTCCTTTTTCACGGTTTACAAGTAACTGTTTAGAAACTATAACTATATCGAAAAGGCTGCTCGCTTTGGTTGCGCTTGAACACAGTAGCCTAATAAAAAACATACCAATATTAGGAACGAGGTTAACAATTATACAAATGTAATTAGTTCGAGGTAAACTTGCAGTTTTACCATTTTAAAATGTAAAACCCATAATAAATATGTATACTCCACGGGTAGACAAACAAACAAAAACACACACACACACATATACACCAGGTTATTAAGGTTAATCAAATATAAAGATGTTTGATTCAAAGTAAAAATATGACGTCCAAATGTTAACGTTAACGTTCAAAATCTCTCAAGAAAACAAACCATTTATCTTACAGAGCAAGACACAAAAGATAAAGTATGAATCTAATTGGACGGCCTCTGTCTCCATCTTGTGGCTGAGAGGCGCAAGCACGCCTGCCTTTTCGTTTTCGCCTAAGCCTGGCACTCTATTTAATATCTGTGCCAAACCGGTAGGCGAATCTAATCTGGATCTTATATAAGGCAATAAAAAACTAGATTGCTTCCTTTAAATGAAAGCCCTGCTTATTATAGCTCAGAGATCCTCGTTTATTTGGAGATATACACGATAAAGAATGATTTATATGGGGGTTCGGAGGGTCACCATTGCGAAGCTCCATGGAGTCAGGAGTGCATATTTCCTGAAATATTCTATTTTAAGGCATGTCATACAATTACCCACTCAGAGCGTTCGCGAATATCCGTTAAGATGTTTGCTTTGCGTATTTTCTCTACTCCATTCAGCAACAGAATCCAATTTAAGATAAACAGTGACTCACGACTTGGCGTAGCCTACAAGTATTGCATCGAATTCTAAAACCGTTGATATTTCTACTTTGCAGTCATTGGCACGCATTACCTCCGTAGCATCATCGTATATCACAATAAATTAAGGATAGCTTGTCAACATTCTCCCACTGAGTTGTTAAATGCGTCGGAGGATTAATCTGTGGCCAATGTAAGACATCGCACTCATCTCAATTTCGCCTCTTTAACCGTTGCATTTGTACGCATGTGTTTATTTCTTATTTATTTAAAGGTTGTATTATCACCAATAACGTTTTAACATATCCGAAATTCATTGAATAGCTTTTTGTAACATATGTAAAAAAAAAAAAGCCAAAAATTAAATTACAGAGGTTAAGAGTCGATAAATCGAGTTTGGTCAAGCAGCTATAACCCTGCGGCAAGAACAACAACCTTTGAAATAAGTTTTTTTCATCGAGAATAATGCAGTAGTTTGTTTCACCGAGGACTGCAGCGAGTCATTTAAAAGAAAGCGTGACCAAAGTCGGCATTCGGCAGCATTTGATCGGTTATATGTGTTACACGGTATGATTACCGTTGTTGACACAAAGTCTGACACTTACATACGTCTACATATTATGCGCACGTCAGTCCTCCAGACATCCATTATACTCCACCGATTTGTTGCTTTTGTTGACGCGGTTAAAGCATATCCTATGGGCAGCCAAGGTTTTGGGCCTACATACGTCGCAATGTCATTCGAACAATCATTTCGTCTATGCTGTAATAAAAATACATATAGTTTGACGCTTCAGTGTATCCAAAAACACATAAACTAAACAGCAAAACCAAATGGATTTGTACAGAAACGCTAGGGATATGTGCGATATATTATATTTTAAATAAGTAACCGACCAAAAAGGAAAAACTAAATTTTGCTTAATAATATCGATGTTTGGCATACGCTTCGTAAACTACGAGCTATTTTTCTCCATGGGGACAAAGATTACGCCGTCGATGCCAATGCGAAGACAGTGAAAACAGGAAGTAAGGCCGCATGAAATTAACAGTTCTAAAATAGTTTGCGGCATAGTGGACGCAGACTTTCGGTAACAGACAATAATTATTCTCTTTCAGCGGGGGAGAGGAGAGAGGGGAGGGGAGAGACGGAATAAGACAAATGAGAGAACCGTTGTTAGCATAGCTATATCAAGGAAGAAGGACTCCCTGTTATCAATGAATGGGTTTTATTTTTCCAGAATATATATAGCACGAATTTTTAATTCGTTTTTCTTTGAGACAACAATGCTGCATTTGAAAGCTGGACACAATTTGGGGTTTGTGAGGGAGCCCTTTTCTTTTTTTCCCAGAGCCCAGCTGTCCATATGGAATAAAACGTGTAAAACAAGGGCCACAATGGGACCAACTGACAAGCACGACAAAACCCAAGGATACTTCTTTTCCCCTGACTCGGAGATGCACTGCCCCGACAAAAGGCCTGAATAGCACCAAGAAAGTGTGACAGTCGCTGTCTCCTCTCTTTCGGCAACTCCCACTCCGGCATCTCGTTAATATGCACGCCTCTAACATCCACAACTACCGGCCTCTGGCCTTTGTGTGTTTATTGTTCCGTGCACTGTATATTGTGCGACTATAGACTACGCAAAACTGTTCCGTCAGGGTGTTAAATATGATGGCGTCGGGGTTAGGGTTCAGCACACGGAATCAACATATTATATTGACTTGGAGTGGAATTTGAACGATGCCACACAGAAGACCCAGCTACCAGTCTTGCTCAAGCGCCAACGAAAAAAAACCTCACAGGAAAGTAACAAACTGCAGATGCAGAACATCCAAAACAAATTAAAGCTTTTTGTTGTCAGTGACGTCGTCCAGACATTAATTAGCACTTATAACCTATTTTAAATGAAAAATTGACGCAGGGAAATTGGGTGGGCGTACGTGGAAAATGTCGAGACGTATAAAGGCCTATAGGCATAATATATAAATAATGAAGTAGTCGATATGTTTGAATATTTTAAAGGTGAACATGTTTTCGCATTTTAGATCCTGTAGGCTAATAATTAACGCGATCGTCGACCTTGTTTTTAGCAACACATAGCGTGGGTGAGTATCATATAAACAAGAACAATACATATCTATTGTTTATTTGTAATCCGGTAGGCCTATGTTTCAATCTCAACAAACGTGAGCATTTTGAGTATTATTAGAGTTTATACAAATAGATTTGAGGACTGCTATTTTACCAATATTATTTCCACGGACACGTTTCCGACGTCGACTCGGTCGTGTTATTTATGACCAGGTAATGCAAAGAGAATTCCGTTAAATATTTATCTCCTTTTTGGTGACAGCATAATACATTAGCAAAACGAAACAATGATACAAATTGATGTATGTTTGTGTAATGCCCGCATTTAAACAGTTGTCCAGTTAAGCTCCCTTTTGTGCAAAATGAATTTCGTTTCTGCAATGAATATATAGCCTCGTGGTCCCCCCAGAGATAGAATTCTGTAAATAATTAGCAATGCGTGTCAATTTAGCAGTTTACTCAGTGATAGTGAGAACGGCACCTAACATCTGTTACACTAAGATTTCTTTGCCGGGACAAACACAGTTCAGTTAAGTTTTCACGAAGGATAATCATATTTACTTTAGATATTGAATTAAATCAGATAATTACCAATAATGTAATTCACGTGGGACACCGTCCGTTTTCTTTCTTTCTCTTTTTCGATCCGTCATGTTTGCATAGTTAATTTCGTTTCAATCGTCCATTAATGTGCAAGCGACGTTGTTGGCTCAACAAGATGTTAGTTACTAAATGTTTCGGGCAGATTGTGCATTGTGAAAATGAATTTAAAAAATCGCAATTCATCCGGGAAAGGATACACGCATAAGGCATGCAAAAAATCGCCTCTACGTCCAACAATTATTCCCAAAGCTTGTTGCCAGTGACAATAAACGTTTTCTTAACTGGAAAAAAATCCTAAAGACACAAACAATAGCATAACACCCTGAAATTACAAAAAAAAACGGATCAGTTAAACATTGGAATTGTTGAGCACCTCGACATCTTGAAAGGCAGACCTTTTGGAATACCCCCTGAATGGAAAGCTCCCAAATCGAAGAAGCCCTCTTATACTAAGTGAGTGGATTTTTACCCCATCTCACAAGTGACTTTATCCTTCTTAGACCTGAAGTATCCAAACAGATTGAATAAGAACGCGGCAAAGGATTTATCTTGATTCAGAAGTGAACATCCTAAGCGCATCGGGGGGAAAGACAGATGCGCGTAAAAACGATTGATCTAGGAATCTGGAAATTAGCCTCCTCAAACTTCAGCGTGAATTGCAAACAAATATATTTGTACCTCAAGTAATAATAAGCAACGAACTTTGTTGATCGTGCTCTTTCGAGTTATATACATATTTCCCATATGACGCAGTTAAGACACGCAACCAAAACGTAATTTCTGAAACACAGCATTTTATTAAAATTCTTATAAAAACCGGGAATTCCCCCATCAACGCGCGTTTAAACTGGTATTCACATAATTGTATGGGATCTATGCGGATAGTTTTGACACTTATTTCACCAGCTTGGTTCTCAATCGGGGAATATTTTGCATCCAACTAAACGCCCTGAAAAGTGATCTGCATCGCAAACAATTACCACAAAATATTTACAAAGAACAGAAACAAAATAATAAAATAAGCTAAAAGTTGCCAAGGTTTTATTCATGGCCATAAATATATTCAATGTAAAAGGAACACGAAATAAAAAAATCTATATAATTTTAAAGTGGTTTTCTGCACGTGCTTATTACACGGGGTGACAAAAAAGGAAACATTTCTACAACACACAAACATACTATACAAAATTTCACAAGAGCATTGACATTCTTAGTTCTAGGGAGAGGCCGGACCCGGTTTTCATGACGAAAACTTGTAAACATGGTGCACATATCAGTCCCCAAATTAAAATGGTAGATATGGGTCAAGCTGCAAAAAAAGTCTCTTTTTTGTTTTGTTTTTACTCCCTATCCGCGTTCTGTAAAGACGCAGCCCCGACCAAGTCTCTAATCGTTCACCAAGTCCACTGTTGCGTTTGCACCAAGTGATGTGCTGTGGGGAATTGTGGCGTAGTGGCAGCGGTGTACTGCGCATTGTATTGCATATGCTGAAGTGATTGGGCGCTATATGCCGAAAACGGAATCCCAGCCTGAAAAGTGGCCGCCAAGTCCTGAGCTTTAAGAGTATGGCACGGCTTTCCATCCCTGACTAAGACGGGCACTGCCACCCGCCGAGGAGAAGGGAGATGCGTCACTTCCATACCTTTCTCGGCCCGAGCTCTCTTCATTTTGTACCGGTGGTTCTGGAACCAGATTTTCACTTGAGTCGGCGTCAGGCGGATCAAGCTAGCGAGGTGTTCTCTCTCGGGCGCCGAAAGGTATCTCTGTTGCCTAAATCGACGTTCGAGCTCGTACGTTTGTGCCTTGGAAAATAACACTCTCCGTTTTCTCTTCTTACCGGAGTCACTGCCGTTGCTTGAAGTTTCCTTGTCATTGTCTTGCGATTCGTCGGCGGAGGGTTCTGGGGATTTGGCAGACGAATCTTGTTGGGAATTAGCTGACAGACCATGCACTGCGTGGGAAAACAAGACAAATGTTCACAATATACATGCATTTATTTGCATATCTTCATCTGTTTTTTCCAAAGTTCGATTCCGGGCGTTTAAGTAAATAAAACACGAAATACCACGGAATTCGCAAAAAAGAATTGCGATTTTACGCATGAAATCATTTCTCCTACACTGAGGTATTAATTTGCAGTCTTCCAGAAAAGGGTTCACTGTGTTATTGCCATCGGCAAATTACTAATATACTTATTCACAGTAAATATTCTAGACTGAAAATGAAAGTTATAACCCACACAGTATACATTATAAAGCATACAAATAGTAGCAGGCTAACTAGTATTTTCAATATAACATATTAGGTTAGGTTAATAATCTTCTGGCCTATTCTGGAATCATTTTTCATCTGATATCATCTCTGTCATTTCGAAACAACGTGGAGCACTATATTTCAAATTCTGCTTCATCAAGAAGGTCAAACGCATTCGACATTCCTGGATATGAACGACAGAATTTTCTGGAGATGTAGATGGCTACAGAACAACGCAGCGGACACAGCTAAGTATTGGATGAAGAATACCCACCAATCTTACCGTCTCATAAATAACAGAACTAACATTTTACATCCCTGCAACAGCGACACAACGGCAAATGCACAATATGCCAAGTTATTTGCGGATGAAAGAGAAAACTGGTGCAAGATCGTAGGGAGATTAATAAGACAAGAATTTGGGATACTTGAATGGTACTTACATGAATATTGAATGCTGTCCGTAGTGGCAAGCCATCTTGTATAAGGATTATCACTATTATCGTAAAATGGGTTCTTTAAAGGCAGGTTTTGAACGTTTTCTAAGGGACTTTGCACCAAAACTCCAGTCGTTTTCGTCGCTTCAGACCCCTCCGTGTCTTCTTCCGCTCCGGTGATAGATCCTTCTTCATCGTTCGTGTCAGGGAGGTCCAAAATGTCCTTTACAGAAAAGCCCGTCTTTGTGTTGGTCAACGACATGTTCTGTGGAAATTTATGCAGGAAAGTTGCTGCACCAGTTTGGCAATCCGCTGTTTTGAAAACACACAAAACAGAATGGAGGTTTGTAAAAACGGGAGATCAGTTAAATGCCGTTCTGAGGTTTAACTAGCGTTAAAGCAAAAAATCATGAAGTGCGGCTCAGATAACAACCAGGGGGCTCAATAAAGCGGCAGTGCAATCAGTTTCTGTAAGTCCAAGAAGAATGCGAAAGTGGCTGAAGTACTGTATCTGGCTCGTGGGCACTGCGCTACTGCTGTGCGCGAGGGGGGAAATAAGCCATTACCGGTCTGATCAGTCCATATAAGGTTGGTCTCAAATACATGAACCTGCAGTGAAAAAGCATTAAAAACGCAAAAGGTTGGCCACGCGTGGGCGGGTCTTGGGAGTCAAGTGGATGAAGACAGTGTTTGCAGATGTGAAATTGTGGGTTTTGGGGAGATCCGAGCCGCTACCATTGGTGCTTCAGAACATGATGAGTGGTATAACGTGTCAATTAATTACAAAGACGGGGAGGGCCTTTTTTACACCCTATTTACATACAAAGGACCTCCAAGTAGCTTTATACTCAGCATACTTGAAAGCGCGTTTTAACAAATTGCTCCCGAAAAGCGTTTGCGTTAATATTCTCCTCATATGTAGAAATATTAAAGCAATAAGCT